>JANZLD010000003.1:49118978-49129268 GCA_026413575.1 Erythroxylum carthagenense
CCGCTTCCTCAATTTGCTTTCTGGTGAGGGCGGTGTGTATAGGCGGAAGAGGATCTGCATCCGATCGGTGTTGGAGACTTGGACGCATATTGGGTGCCGCATTATCCTCCAAAGCTACGCTCTGTTATTCCTGTTCCAAGGTTGGTGGCTGTGGTTGATCACTCGAATCTGAGGATTCCGTGTGGGAAACATGAGGCGCAGGCGGCAGGGTTGCAGGTAACTGCAAAGCTATGCGTTGCATCGCCAGAGCCGCGACAGCGGCTATATAGGGATTTGTTGCCACCGCCTAACTGATCTGTGTGTTTCTGGACGTGGTGCCCTGAAGTCGGGTCCCACGGTGGGCGTCAATTGGTTCTGCCTGATTCTGGCGAGACTGAACGTTGCCGTTTGGATCCATGAGTTAGCTGCTTCCTGTGGTGATCCCGGCGGTGATATCCCTGCCAAATAAAGAAGGCACGTCAGAGGTTATGTCCCGATTAACCCCTCCGACGCTCAAGTCAGTCTTTTTTGAAGGTAGGGTTGCCGTAAGAGCTGAGAGAGCTGAGTTATGATTATCGTATCTTCGTTATGATAGAATAATACCTTATATAGTGCATGTGCTAGGTTTACGAGTTTATGTCTGTATGGGACTCTCTCACGTGTGTACAGGCTGAGGAGAGCGTGGATTGGGCCTGAGCTTGACATTGCCATTAGGTAGGAGATTGGTATTTGAAGAATGGACCGATCGGCCCACGGGTGGTTTTGATTGAGCTCGGACCCAACACGGCCGACCCGACCATAATCTAAAATAAACCTTTAAAGTTGATGGAATTTTGAACTTTAAGTTGATTCCGTATATATATAACGAAATTGTTTTATATATGTATCAAAAAAACGTTGTTTCATATATTGATGAATATTTATTTTTAATTTGTTAAAATTTGATTATCTCAAAGTTAAATTGAATACTTTAATTCTTATTGAACTTTAAATTAAAGATGACAATGAATTGGCCTATAGGCCGGTCTTACTAATTTTTTAAAAATAATTTTTAAAATTAAAAATATAAACAATGTTCGTTTTTATAATTGAGTCTGTTAAGTTTACGCTTAATTAAGATCTTTTATTTAAAAAAGTTGAGCTTTAGATTCATTTGAGGTTGATTTGACCTATGAATCAGATCATTAAAAATACTTAAATTTAGATCCATTGGCTAATACATTGTCATTCTTACTTCAAGTAGAAAAATGACCTGTTGATTAAATTTTGGATTGAATAAAAAGATATTGGTTGCTCTTCTATCTATTTAGAATTAAAATATGACGACAATTTGTATTGTAAAAATAAAAAAATCATTGTTTTGATTACCTAATTTTTTAAAATTATACCTTTAAACCAATGATTTCCATTCAATCAAATCTATTATTTTAAAACTTTAATTAATTAATCTTTGTTTAACGGACCCATCGATGATTCGTCTTATTAGATTCGCAACCTGGCGGAATAGTGTCTTCCAATTAAAGGGATATGCCATGTATATTGACAAGACACACACCTGTGACGCAGGCCCTCAAATGGATTATATATGTATTCATTTTAGTTCTTGTATCGTCCGTCTTGTTAACAAAGAACTAGAAATCCATTCCGTTGGTATATGGCTAACCAACAACTCCGAAATGTTCACATTTCTGTCTCCTTCTCTTGGTACAATTTCTTCTTCTTACCCTTCACGTCAATGTTATAATCAATATCGTCTTCTTTTTATTCCTCTCGTTGGCTTCAAATTTACCTTCGTCAACCAGTAGACAGTTGGAGTTGAGATGGAGTCACTGACAAGGTTGAGGATGGTGAGAGGAAGATTACATGAGAGCTTAATTGCAGGTACTGAATCTGCCATGGAGTTTTGGGGCAATGATACATGAAAAAGATGGTGATTTGAGGGAATGCATCCCACCCCTCTAGGCAAGTCTAATCCTTGGCTTCTAATTTTCATCGTTTTCTTTTGAGTTTTTCCTTTGTAATTCATCAGTTTGATTGCCAAGAAAATGGAAGAGACTGAGAACAAAATAAAAAGATAGAACATTGGATTCTTGTCAATATATTAGTAGGTTTGTTTTTCATCTGGGCAATCAAATGAAATGTCTCCTTACATTTCTTGAGCTCTTGAAACCGTATTATTCGAAATTTAAGAGGTCTTTTGAATCCTTTTCGGTAGAAATTTATGATATCCGCTAAGCTTGGCTTTTCTTATTCAATCAACTTTGCTGCTTTGCGCCGTTTGTTTTATGAGGTGTCAAGAACGCATATTCTTCTTACATAGGAATTGCCTCCCCCCCAAAAAAAAAAAAAAAAAAGAAGGTAGAACTGCAACTTCCAGCCTGCCTGCTTTTTTTAGTATTTAAGAAACGTTTAGGTGAAGTGGCCTGCTTTTCCCCTTGATTATGTCTGTGTCGGATAATTAAAACAAAGAAACTAAATTAGATGAAGAAAAAGATTGCGATGTAGGAGCCAGTACTGATGCTTATTTCTCGAGATGGAAATGAATGTTTCTGGGCTTAAAAAACATATAACTGAGAACTTGATTAGCTTGGCCTTAGCCTATTCTGTTCATAATCTGGCAAATTTAAAAGCGTTAGCATTACATATTTCTAAGTCCAAAGGCATTGACCGTGCAGCTTAAAGATGAAGATATGGGGCCTTTTTCTCTTCCTCCGCCAGAATCCAAATTGCGATAAAATCCTTACATTTCACGACGTTAAAACAAATTGTTCATTCAACCAGTAAGTAGGCTATTGAAAGCTGAGAATAGTTAAAAACTTTAGTTTGGAGGCTAGAGCGCAAGATATATAGATTCAAGTATGGGAACTGCACATATGTGCAAGTAGTTGACGATTAATACCGGATAAGCGAAATTGGTTCATGTATGGGGAAGTGAAAATGCGTCAAATGTTCTCTGGAGTGGTAATGCACTTCATAGGTACCTGAGATGTAAAAATTTTCAGTAAATTTCATGTCTCTCAATTAAGTCAGAAGGCAGCACCTTTTTACACAAGGTATAAAGTGGTATTATGTGGATCTTAAAGGCTCCTTTCCTATTGAACATGGAGATATCTAGAATAATACACTTTCAATATTTTTATAAACGGTATAGGATATCACCGAGGCCCTTCCACTGGAATACAGAATCTTGATATGCAGCTTTCGCTCCATTTGAAAGCCAAAGGCATTACAGGGTGCAACGTCCATGTAGCCTTTATGCAACTTTTGAGAGATTAAAAAATAGTTTTGTGAATGAAACATTGCTTTTAAGATAAAGACGATGAGTCACTAGACTTCACCTTTGATAGGCTCCTTTTCCATTCAATTGTTTACTCTGGTTCGTCACTATACGTGTCTTAATCAATGGAAACTGACAGGCAACTAAAGAGGGGAAAGCTCGACATAAGTCTATCAGCTGACAATTTTCTATTGGCCAATGACTCATCAAGGAAACAAAGACAAGCAAACTTGGTGGATTAGTTCATTTGACAGGTCCCTAAAATTAAAAGAAAAAAGTTTCAGTGTCAACACAAAGATCATGCGATGATTTAGTTGTCCCACATGCAGTTTCGGCCTGTAAACTTTGTACATGCTGCGGTGGCAAAAGTTGGAAAAATTTTTCAGCTTCGGTGGTGGATTGTCTGTCAGTCAACAACTGGGACTCCGATTGGCTCCAAACAATGCATATTTTTGTTGTGTGTCACTGACGTGTTTATATATCGAGAAGGGCAGGGATAGTCTTTGATTTGGTCTTTTAAGAACCTGTCGCTTGATTCCATTTTTCACTGCTGGTCCCCAGTTAATAACGACACTGCCCGTCACGCCCAGCAGCCGAAAGGAAGCTGTAAGATGAGTCCTGGGCTGGCTGATTATATGTACAAGTTCAAGTTGGAATATCTAATGTCGTTCAAGTATAAGATGTACTCTTTATGATTCAAAAGTTCAGATTGTGTGTTTGAAATCTCAAATTGAAACTGTTAGAATGCATTGTGTAGCAGATTATTGAAGAAAATGGGTTAGATGCTCCCCTCTTTTATGGAACTTCCATGCAAATGAACAAAGATTTACTGTCAATTTAAGCACAGTTACAGAAAGCCTACAAAGAAGAGAATGAAACATGATACCTGCGAAAGCTGCATTGATTCAAAAGGAAATATGTTATAAAAACTAAGTATGCAAGATAAACAAACGAACATTCCCAGGAACAATATTCCAACTATTCAAATATCAGACTTAGCCAAAGATAGAAAGATTATGTAAAATGAGTGAAGAATCAAGTAAATGAAGTTTAAAAAACCATCAGATAGACTAGAGAAGTGAAGTAATTAATAAAAAGATTGAATATGTATGATGTCCCTCAAAGGAGCTTTTAAGACCTATATAATGGTGACCCAAGTACCATCCTAAGGGTAACCATTTCCACGAAGGCAACTGAATAAAAAAGTAATTCTCTTCACTAAAGGAACGAAAATATAATAGAAGCAAAAAATGTAAGTAAAACAGAAAATAAAAATGTTGACACAAAGGGAGTAAAGGTGGGGAATATGTATCAAAACCAATTTAATTCATTAGGATTTGAACAAGACAATCCGCTTATGGTTTTACTCGAAGTTTTATCGGGCCAGCCTTTATACTGCTTTTAGGCAACCATACATGTCTTCTAGCGTCATTTTAATGCCAAAAGGCTTATTAAACAAGAAACCTCGCTAATACAATTTTTTTTTTCAGATGTTCGTCTCGTCAAGTCAGCCAACTACGTTTCAATTTGCCAGATATTCCATTGACATCTCAAAATCTAAAACTATACATCAGTCCAATTGGTGGAAATTGGAGGAAGTATTCAGGGTATCAACGACGAATTGTACATCAACTTTAAAAACATTAACCATTGGACTATAGATATATCAGCACTACAATTTGAGTCACCACTAGTGAGGGCTGTTCTAAAGTGTGCTAAGAGAGAAGCAGGAAGGCAGGATGTTCAAATGGAGCATAACTCCTATATGAACTATGACACCAGAAGTTAGATTACAAATTATAAGCCACTGATCTGGACACGTCTAAATCCTAAGTTTAAAAAATGAAGCTCAAAATCTCAAATGACGATGTCGAAATTTAATCAAACTGGCATTTCTCTCACCTGATACAAATTAATTGGAATGATTAGATGCATCTCTCTCATCTGATACTAACAAATAAACTTGAATAATTAGTTGCCAATAGTTTACAAATACATGTTAAATTACACTTACATCATCCTCATAAGCTTCCTGTCAACATAAAAAATATGTGCTCCAGGTCCGTACGGGATCTCTATCCTCAAATCCTTTCAAGAATGATCTGATCGCAAGGTGCTCTGAAGCATATGTCATGAAAGATGCTAAAGCTAGGGCTCCCACAACCATCAAACCAAGCCTGTACAAACACTAGATATCATTATTCATTTTCCCTCCCTCAAGGAAGCTATATACCAAATAAGAATAAATAAATCTGCTTAAAATGAGACAATAAGAACTTTGCAAACAAAGTTGGACAAGCATATTACCTTGCAAATAGAGCAGTAATCCCAAAAATACATGGTAAAGATGGGGCAAAAGCGGCCAAAACTGCCATCCCTAGCCAATAATGACATGTACCAAAATCCCTAATAGATCTTTGTCGCTGATGACCTAAGAAAAATATGAATTAAATTTCTATCTACATATAAAGACTTGGGGGATAAAAAGCTCATAAATACCTTTCGTGGGATCATCATCAGGAGATTCGGGATGAGGGGAAATTGATGCTGCTTGAGCTGCCACCATCCTTCCCCATAAGTGGGTAAAATGAAGAAAACCCCCAAATAAGAGAAAGAACATCGTGAAAGTCCACTCATACAGTAAAAGCAAGCCAGTCCATGGCATCACTTGACGAGGCACAAGTGCAAGACTAAAAGCAAGGGACAGGAAAGCTGCCATAAAGCAAGTAAATACGGAAAGTACACCCACGTATGTTGGCACCTTAGACTGTGCAGCACTAGAGAACTGCTTTGGAGTTAAAAAATAAAAAAGGTTCATGTATAAGTATACCAAATAGCCATAGATAAACAAACATCATCAGCATGAATAACCAGGCCCACCAAACTGGAATACAAGAGAGAACTCACTTTATGGGGGGAATTAAATGCAGAAGATGAGGAAATGCCAGAATAATTAATTGCTCCATGGGATATGATTATGTAGTACAGATGCCTGAAATGATCACAAGGAGAGCTTCTGCAGAATGTCCATGTCTGCAAAGTAGGAAATGTATTAATATCAAAATGATGGTATACTCATAAGCTCATTCTCAATATGGAGGAAGAACAGTGTCTGCTAACCTGTAGCAAAGAATGACGATAACAAAACAGTACAGTACATAAAGGCAACAAGAATAGAAGAATGACGAGACATGTATCCTTTCGATTTCCACCACCACCAGTTCCAGGAAGGGATTCCTCAAGCTTTTCCCTAACTCTCTGGAGCATTATCAAGAAAAGCACTGTGATTTCACATCTTTTATCACCCAACTTTCCACTGAAAGGCATGAAAACATTGAAAAAAATAACATAGAATTTCATCTTTCCAACAACAATGCCCATAAATTGCAATGACTCCCCTTATGACCAACCTGTGAGGTAATACCCAGCAGACACCCATACAGCAGCCACTACTCTAGCCAAATGTGAACTAACATGGCAAACCATCGTACTATCCACATACCAAAGGAAAATGAAACTGCAGACACAAGAGATTCCCCACCCACCTCCAAACCAAATTTCCACCAACAAGAAAAAGAATAAAAAATAAATATAAAAGGATCAAAGGAAAGTATAAATAAATGAAGAAGATAAAGGGAAAATGAACCAAACAACAGTAGGTTCTAAGGATAACAAAATTGTTATATCTAAATTAGTTAAGTACCTGCCAGACATCAACTGGCTTTAAAAGCCAAGACGTCCACCAGTCCCAAGGTTTAAGAGGTCCAAGGGTGTAGTGTATGACACGGAGTTCACTCTCATCTACCATCCACTGCACATAGAAATCACAAAAAATCAAGAGATTTAATCAACTACTAGAAGTCTTCAAGCATTAAATCAAAAGCAGCCTCAAGAAATTAAAGAGAGTACTAGTTATCACTCTTAGAACCATACAATAAGGGCAACCAAGTAATGCAAACTGGCAAGTTGCTAACTCAAGTTAGTTCTGACTATTGAAATACTGTTTATACCCTTAAATATTATGGTTCAAAAAGATACAGAAACTAAGATCAAAAATTAAAGTTGAAGTTCATTCCCATGAAAATACCCAAACAGATATACAGAGTGTCAAATGTGCATATATAACAACCACTTTTTGTTATATTCATATACATCTGATGTAAGATAAAGGTTACGGCAGCAAGTTTTAAAAATTAGCGCTACATAAGGTTTGATTCTGGTTGGAACAATTAGGGTTTACAGGAAAACCTCCTTCAACAATAAATTATGAACAAGAAAGCAGCCGTCTAGGTCCAGCAAACTCCTATTTATACTAGTATTAACAGAAATCATATTCATAATAAGAAAAACAAGTTCAAGCTTCTAATAGAAAACCCTTAACATCAATTACTACTATATTTAACAGGAAAGAAACCAAAAAGTAGTGGAAAACAAAATGGGTTGTGCACATTCCTAAAATAAACAGGGAAATACTACTAAATTTTAAATAAATAAGATAACAAAATAAAACTAATTAAGGCTTGTCGATGCTGCTCTGTTAATTTTTCAGAAATTCCAAATTTTGAGACACTGTTAACACCTTCAAACTTATGGTTTCTGAAGCTATAGAAGCTAAAATCAAAATTGAGGTCTTCTCAGGAAAATAAGCAATAATAAGAAGAGACATGCCTTTAAGTGTCGCACGTTCTATATTCATACACACATGAATGTACATGTTACCTTGTTGGCGAGCATATAAAGACCAACATCTGCATTATAAAGTGTAGATAGTCGCTCCATTTCAGGAACAGGCCTAGATTGAAACACTTCATCGGGTATATTAGGCTGAAATAAACATGCATTTGGGAAGTCGGGGTAATATGAATTCAGGAATCCCTGATCTCCTGTTAGTATAAACAGAGGACAGAAGAGAATTTAAAAAAAAAAAACCTATAAAGTTCACTGACTCAAGGACAAGAATTCATTTATTTATCACTTCATTTTATGCAAATGATCCGCTAAACCTTGATAGTTAATTTTGATGCTATTTAACTATTTTGTATAGCAGTTAAAAAAATCCAACACTCAGTGCCAAGCGAAAACAGTTATAAGTCTTACTGAGAAACACCGATGATTTATTTTCCAACAAGACAACTTGTATCTTGGAAAAATAGTCAGTCAAAGCAGAAAAACCATTAGAAGCAAAGACACCTCTTTATACGCACACAAAGAAATAATTCACCTCCAGTGTATGACTGCAGTGTGTTAACTTTGGTCATCATGTCATTGAAAACAGCATGAGATGGCTCCACTACCATAACTCCAGAATTCAACCTTTCTGAATGCTTCAGGTTAGCACAGAATTTTCCGCATTTAAAAAGATCATCAATATTTTTGACCACGATAGTATCTGCATCAAGATATACAACTGCCCAAAAGACCAGTCTCAGTGTTTCATCAAAGATGAAACGAAAGTGCACACAACAACCTTAAAAATTTGAATGCAAGCATGTCATATTAAAGTGCATACAACCTTAGAATATTGTTTCATCAAGGTTGAAAATAACAACCTTTTCTGTAGTTGGTCATGTTAAAGATTTTAAGCTTGGTATAAACACCCCAAAACCTCTTCGGACGAACATGATTAGGGTTTGCCAGTAAGCTAATCTTCTCCACTATCCACCCATCAGCCTGCATAAATGATTTTTCTTTTTCGCTGCGAAGTGAATTTTCATTTTCCAAAAAAAAAAAAAAGAAAAAGACAGAGAGAATGAGACGAGAGACCTGGAGAAGAGATATGGAGAAATGAGAGACACCATCAGAGACCAAAACAACCATGTCCTTGTTCGATCCACTATCCCGAATCGACTTCCCCAAAACCCTAACTCCCAATACAAACTCATCTCCATACAGCAACGTCACGTAGGCCTCCTCTGTTCTCTGCGATTTAACTGCTACTCCACGTTGAATCCACACCAAGGACATCACTATGAACACAGCGCCTAATTTTGGCAACCTCATCATATAAATAAATAAAGAGAGAAATTTGGGCTATTTTCCGAGAAAGTGAAGGAAAGTTTGGGAGAGGAAATGGGCGTTCGTTTATTTCCGACGATCTTGGGGTTTGTTTGGCCGGTCCGGTTCCGGGGATGAGAAGCTTGAGGTAATTACGGTTCGGACAATCAATTTTAGTACATGTTGACCGTTATTAGATTGCTTACATAGAAAGCCCTGAATTGAATTCAATCATGTTTGGTACTAAAAAAGTGCATGAGTTGAATTCAAGATAGGATTTAAATGCATCATTATTGAGGGGTTGAATTCACGTTTAGAATCACGTGAATTCAACCCACGTCGTTGCTCTTCTCACACGTTAGCGTTACCCATCCACAAAATATGAATTGAATACTCTCACAAACCCACTTCAACCAACAGCAGCCAACGTTCCTACCAGCGGACAGAACTCTTCTCCCACACACAGCCCAGCAACGTCCACGCTCTGCATCTTCTTCCTTTCCGTTCTGTTTGTCTTCTTATCCATTGAAGGTATTATTCTTCTATCTTCAACTCTAAGCATTGGGTGTGCGAATAATTAGGGCTTAGGAAATTTTGCAGATCTACGAATAAGGAATCAATGGCTATTGAGTTTACCGTGATTCCATGTGTTATTGTTGATTCCATATTTTGCAGATCTATGAATAAGGAAATTTTCCACAAAATTTTGCAGATCTGTCTTGTTTACCGTGATTCCATGTGTATAAGTTGTTTCTGAAAGTGCAGCATCATTTTCTTCTCTTTCCCCTGAACTTCAGTTTCAGTTGGCTAATTGAGATGGATGGTTGCTCACCCATTTTTCTGGTAGTATTATAAATAAAGTTGGGAGTGTTTTAATGCTCAACACATAGATTAATGCTCAACACATACATTTTAGATATCCTTCGTCTGAAACTAACGATGCTTATAAAATATCTAAAACAAGGTATGATTTCAGATAAGTTGTAAAGCTTGATATTATAGGTTAAATGTATTTCTTTTGGGATTTTACTAGATGCAAG
>JANZLD010000003.1:49346358-49363998 GCA_026413575.1 Erythroxylum carthagenense
TAACGTGGATTGACTATGTTTATGAAAATGTTCAATGAGAATAAACTTTTGAAAGGTTTTTGCTTGTTATTTTGTTACAAGCATGTTACCCACAAGCTTTTAAAGCTCACCCCCCTTCCATCCCCATCTCCAGGTTTCGAGCGAGAGATCGGATGAAAGAAAGTCAGGCCATCTGTCCATTTTTACATATTTTTGTAATTCGTATATTTTGGTTTATGATTATTGGTAATGGTATATGGCTTGGAATGTCATTAGTGTATTGCAAGTGTTTAGTTCATGATGTATTTGGATTATGAAATTGTATAAGAACTTGAGTTATGGAATTGGAAATGTATTGGCTATGGATTGTGCATAATGGTTTTGTATATAAATTGAATTGAGCTATGAATGTGATTTGGATATGGATGAATTGGATTGATTGAGCTGGTATTATAGAAGTGAGTTTAAAATTGTTTGCAGGTTTTGAGATTGTTAAAATATAGCAGTTATGCTGCTCGATTTTAGTATGGTGGTATGTGTATTAAGTATTTATTGGCAAATAAATAGAATAATAAGTTTTTGATTTCATTGATGAGATCCGTTTTGAATATGAAGAATCAAGTAAGTTTTTGGATTCATATGAATGTATAAGAAGATGATTAAGGATTGAGACTTTGCATGTATAAGAAGTTTGTTACTCATTGAGGAATTGATTGAGGAAAATTTAAGTATTGGACGATTTGGATTTGAGTACGATAAATTAAGTTGAAAAGAATGAATAAGAAAGAAAAGAGAAAAAAATTTGTACAGGATTTCAGATATGTCTTAGTCTAGGTTTCCAACGCTATTTCTAAGATATTTGTTTCGGATGTCGGATTTAGTTTTATTTGCTTTGGATTCGTAATTCGATAATGCAATTCGTCTTCGCTTCTCTTATGATTCTTTCGTCTTATGTTTCTGATTCGATCCGTATTTCGCCTTTGATTTCGACCGTTTATTCGATTTCATTTCCGAATCATGTGTTTGCTACGCTTTGATTCGCTATATGATCCGATTCATGTTTTCGTTTCGTTTCGTTTCGATTTATGATCCGTTTTTTCGGTTGAGATCCAGTTCCCGGATCGAGTCCCAACAGGAAAGATATTTAGGAGGCATGCTGAATTAATGAATATGTTCTGGGGTTTATCACCATAAGTAAAACAGGCTTATGTTATGAGCCTTTTAGCTTATGACATATGACTTGCTGTATAATTTCTTAATTTGCATGATGATGGAACTTGGTACATGTCATCTTGAATGATGTATGTTTGAACAATTATCTTACTTATGAATGGTTGGTTTACTTATTATTTCATGTTTTTCATTTTCCTGCGTGTATGAACGATGATAATATGATTCCTTTTTAGGTACTAACACATGGGCCGATACAATTTTTATGTGGTCTTTGTTGGACATCAAGTTGGTATTTTTACCAATTGGGATGATGTCAAATTAATAACTGAGGGATTTCCAAATGCTCGATTCAAGAGGTATCAGACATTGAATGAAGCAAAAACTGCTTATGTCATGGACTCATATAGGCCAACTCATCGCAATATAGCCATTGTCCCGACCGTCAATGAACCCTCCTCTATGCCGACTCCAATCGCACGATCAACAAATGAACAAGTGAATAAAGTTGCAACTTTGCACACAAACATGGCATGAGCTCAAGCATTTTTACTCATAGCCATTGGTGTCATTTTGGGATTTATTGTTAAGGACATAATTAACAAATTCTAAGGCTTTAATATTTATTGAACCAATTATGTAACTAGTTCTATGAATGCTAAGATTTTTTTATGTTGAACCTTTATTGTAATTAATTCTATGAATGTTTTGATGTTTTATTTCAATGTATGTTGAACCTAATATCTAATTAATTCTATGAACAATTAGAAGTTTAATTCCAATGTATGCTTACCTTATTGTTACTAATTTTCAACTAACACAAATAGTTCGTAATAAAACACGGTTGTTTAAAGGATTAAACATTTTTAATTATTTTAATAGGTTTTTTTGCACTCTTTTTATCTTATTTACCTTTGATGTTACTTAGCAATTCCAATTTTTATTATACAATTATCCAATCTTTTGATTATTATTATTAGTCGTAGATGTAGATGTACTATTTTTATTATCAAGCATCATTATGTTTTTATTATTATTATTATTATTATTATTATTATTATTATTGTATATTTTGTCTTTATAATAATTCATATTTATTATTATAAAACATTTTATCTATTTTGTTATTGTTATTAATTTTGTTGTTGTTATTATTATTATTATTATTATTATTCGATATTTCATAATAATTTGTAATAATAATTATTTGTTAACTTTTCAACTAACATAAATAGTTCGTAATAAAATTATCAATTAATTACATATTTCTAATCATATTAAGGATCAGGGGCATTTCTATTATTGTCACCATTTTTTCGTTCTGTCTACTGCAACCAAACACATTCTATTCTCGAAACGGAAACAGAAATTTTTGTTCTGTCCACCACAACTAAACACCTCACTGTCTCCAGTTTGTGTTCCGTTTCGTCCTGTTCCGTTTCGTCTCTAGATACCGGAGACAGCAACCATACACAGCGTATATGATTGGTTTTGGTACTACAGGAGTGCATAACATTGCAAAAGGAACTGTTAATGCTTAATCTACATGGAACTGTTAATGCTAAATCTACACTGACATGACTTCTAACCAAAAAGATATCCATGACATTGTAAAAGGAACTGAAAAAAAACTCTACTTTCTCAAAGCCTAACAAAATTTCGTCTCCTCATAACCGAATATGAATGCACACTGAAGGTCCATGAGAAGAGTGGTGCATGCAGCTTTGATGTAGTACATTTTAGAGCTTATAACAGGAAACAACAGATCATTAGCAGAACTGGATCCTAGCAACACGAGACAATGCAAAATGTGCAGGAAGAGGTGCTTCTTTTTATTTGTATTGCAATCCTTGGCGCAGCCAAGCTCCCTAAGGACAGACCAGCCATGAGGGATGTTGTAGCAATGCTTGGTGAGACAAAGCTATGAAGGAACAGTGCCTGTCATAATGGAATACAGCAGTCAACCAACTCACCAGTTGTAGGAGTTCGTCGGGAACACGTTTCTTGAAGTTTTTCCTTGCAGTTCTCTCCAGTGTTTATCTTTTTCCTAGAAACCACAATGGACCAAGGGTTTAGAGACAGCTAACAACTATCGGCACACATGAGCATTTATACGTAGTTGGATGCAAAAAAGAATTGAGCTAGATATATTTCAAGCATGTGGTAGCTAACCTCAAGTTTATCAAGCCCTGAAAATATTGGCTGTTTAGTAAATTCAAGAAGAAAACAACTCTAAAATTCACGAGCTATGCAAATGATTATTTTTTTGAATTTTTGAAAACTTAAAAAGAAAAAGTTTAAAGTTGTTTTCAAATCAATGTCAAACCTTCAAATTTTTTAATCAACTTCCAAATTTTAAAAATGTAACTTGGTGCAAAATGTTTATTTCGACTGGAAAAGGATGACTTGGAAAACAAAAACATAAGAGATTTGAACAGATGGTTCTGCAATTTGACTTAATTCAATTGTGATAAAATTAAGTATTTCAAATCAATATTCATTAGAGATAATTTTCTCAAGTTTTAAATAATAGTTTCATAAGCGCAATTATTGTTAGTTTTAAATCAAACAAACTCTTAAGCAGACAACATCTTGTTTTTAGATGAAGAAATGTTTTACACTGCTAAATTACATTTAAGGATTGAAAGTTTATTAAAAAAATTAAATCGTGCACTAATGTGGATAAACTCAAAAAAGAATCATCATCATCATACCCCGAAATCCTGCAGGCATTCTTGCACAAGTGAAAAAATGGCAACAGTATGTTACATTTCATTAGCAAAGACCAAGGAGAAGTTGTAAGTTTGAGGTGAGAAGGAAATAAAGAGGCCTTTTCATCAATTCAGACCCAATTCTTACACTTAAAGTTCAGTTTGTAATAAAATCTACAAAAATAAGAAGAAATAAATATGGATCATAACAGAGACTTTTGTACCATTAAGGATGTACCTGCGATAAGAGCCAATATTCTCTTCATTTTAGGCAGAAGCACCAAAAAGAGCAGGTCCTGATCCATTCCCTACATCAAGGAAGCTGCTAGAAATCGGCTGAAAAAAAGATAAAATGTAGAACACATGCTTAGTCCACCCGAAAAACTGAAATTAATACTTTGAAACACGAATTTAAATAACATAAATTGGAATAAAAATTAATTCCTACTAAAATGAAACCAAAATCCGTGCTCAATAACTTTTGAAAGTAAATGCAATCTAGGAGCCAGTAGAAAGCATATGAAACTCAAAACCTTCATGTAATAATAAACAGTACAAAACGTTGTCATTTTTCCAGTTAATTTCTCCCCATACAATTTCTTTTAAATCCTTGATAGTGTGTAATCCTCATTAGGGATTTCCTACAAAAAATGGGCACGCTTTGCTCTTAAAGACTCTGAAAAGTAGTCCAAAGAAAATATATATTTGCATGGAAACATAATATTCATGACCACTGTTTGTTGTTTGGTCTCTAACTTTTATAGTTAACCAACAACTTCTAAACCCTACGATTTATTTGTGTCTATTTAGTCAGTATCATAGATATGGTTGCATTCTTTAGTATTTAGAAAGTACTCATTGTGCAGGCCGCCAAAGAACTAGAAAACATTTGTGCAGCCCTCCAAAGAACTAGAAAACAATCGTAATATGTAAGTAATAATTACTAATACTCAAGCAACAGCCCTTTCATTTATATTCTGTATTTTCTTGTTCTTATTTCCAGTTTCTATTTAAGATGTCTCCAATAAAGTTCAGTTATCCAACAAATAGGACTCTTCTGAACTGCAAACAATACAAATTTCAAAAAGGCCAACTTTCTTAGACCCTGTTGCCCTAAACTCAACAATTTACATTCCAAACTACTTGGAAGACGCCTCCAATTAAGTTCAGTTAGCCAACAAATAGTACTCTTCTGAACTGCAAATAATAACAATTCCAAAAAAGGCCAACTTGCTTAGACCCTGTTGCCCTAAACTCAACAATTTACATTCCAAACTACTTGGAGGTAGCCACATTTTAACAGTGTAAGCATCCCACAAACATAAGACCTAATGGAAAGCAATTACTTTACTAGTTTTCAACACTAGTTGGAACAAAATCTCAACTTTTCTTAACAAAAGCACAAGTTGCATATTTATGCACAATAACCTTTACCAGACAATCCACGCTATTGTAAAAAGATACAGCAAAAAGAGGAAAGAAAAGAGAAATGTTGCTAAATGCTAAGAAGAGCATCCTAAGATGAGGTGCAAAATCTGAATTATACTGCAAGCAGATTGTTAGTACACCTCCAACCTGTACACTTACCTCTCTATACTTGGCCTCTGAAAGAGAGAAGGGCTCCTTCTCCCGCACCCCGCCTTTACTTTCAAGCATTCTTTCTAAATCCTGTAAGTTAATGTTAAGTTGTGTTAGAATTAGCAAGTGTGCACAAGAACCTCATATTTTCTGGAAAAACTTCAGCAAAATGTCAGCTACCAGTTACAAGAGCGAAGAGTCAAAATAAATGATCTTCTTGAATAAAGTACACCAGTTAAAACAGTTTTAGACTGCTAGGTCTTTACCTTGCCAGCCAATATCTCAAATTCGAGCAGTTCCTCAACAATATTTTCAAGAACTCGACGATTTTTCTGAAGCATTTCTTTTGCTTTAAAATATGCCAAATCATAAATCTGCAAGAATAGAAACTTCCAAATGTTACTAAAAGAAATGCTGTCTTGACCACTGGAATCGGCCAGAAAGGATCATAGTCCTAAACTATTAGAAGAAAATGTTTACCTTTTCAACTTTAGCTGCCATTTCGTACTCATAGTTGTTACCCATGCTTAGCGATGTACCCTAAAACAGTGTGTAGAACATCCCCTTGTAAATGGTATGCTTGAAATCTTTTAATTTTCTGAGTTTCAGAAAGTTATATCCAATATTTCCAAAAGCAGCACATGACCTAACCACATGACCTAATCACATGGCATTTCTAACAAATTTGATTGTAATTATTGCCCAAGCAGGAGCAAAACAATTAAACAACATAAGGCACACTTTTTATTTGCTTTTAACCATATTTTGAGCTGAAAAGAATTTGGATTACCGCATTGTTACTAAAATAAATAGCTGGACTATCATCAGGACCCCATCCATACTGAATCACCATCCGTGTAGCTATCTAGTACAATTTGGAGACAACATTAGATACATGGCTTACTGAGATGACATAGAAGCATTAATAAGCATTTAGTTGAGTGACAGTAACCTCCTGGGCCTGTTTCAGTTCTGCAGCAGAAAGAAAGTTTTCTTCTCCAAAGGGAAGTAATAGTTGGGATGCAACATATGAACCAAAACAAAATACTAGCTTCTTTTCAAGATATGATCTCGACTCCAAATTCCCATTCAAGGACCCTTCGCTTCTGGCCTTACTAATCTTTGTGCATCCAATTCCCTGCAAAAAGAGAAATTAAACAGCTTCCCTCTTTCATTCTGTGAGTCCAGAAAATATAGTGATTATCAACGGTCATTTTCCTAAAAGTATTGTTTTCAGAAAGAAAACACTATTATTAGCCAGAAAATAACAGTACAGAAAATAGAACATATACGAACGTAAGAAATTCCTGCGTAATTAACCCCTGGAATCTCTCATGACAACATCAACTAATTCCTGAAACAAAATTATCTAAAAAATCTGTGTGGTTGATTTTATTGCTGTTGAAACCCATTCCTTCGCCCATTAGGGCTGATTTGTTTTTACTTTTATTGCTCCTAGCAATTGCTTCTCGTTATGTTCATTTTCGTTCTATTGTAAAATTGATTCATGTTGAACCAGTTTTTCCTAGCTCATATACAAATGACATGAATCTGATATTATAATTTCCATATTTCTTGTAGCAAATTGGCATGCCACCTCACCAAATGGCTACGAGGACTATCCATCTTTTAGTAGCTCCAAATCCATCCCTTAGAGGACAATTTAAATAAACTTGGTTACAATAAAAATTACTAACCTGCCAAGAACAAGGCTCCAACCATAGATTATCAACAATGTCAAAGTTGGGTAATAGAATTGCAATAAGACCACGACCAGCAGCCCAAACAGCATGTGGGAACTTGGCCTCCGTTGTCCACTGTCACATTTTAAACTCTATTAGCTGACTAGTGACATATCAGATGGAACTGATGTTCTGTACATTATTGCAAAAATCTTGTGTACGATCACTACAGCCTCTGAAAGAAAAACCACTTGGATTTCCAATTTCTACCTAAAGCAGAGAGAATGAGAAATGAAAGAGGAGGAGACTCATTGCTTGGTTTCTATCATAGTCAGATTAGCTACATCATCTCCCAATATTAGGTTCCTATAACACACCTGAGACAGAAATCTAGGGCGTTAAAAAGATCACATTTTCTTTGTTGAAGAAAAGTTGGTAAGTGTCACGAACCTACATGCTGTATGTTTAATACTAAACTTCTCACCAAATTAGGCAGCCCTTTATACCATAGACAGCCCTACAGAAGCCAAGCTATTTCTACAAAGGAAAAGCTTGCATGCATTACCATATTATAAGGGGACTTGAGTTCAAATATCATTCTTCCACAAGAAACCACTAAAAAGCACAAAGGGCAGAGATACCTCAACCTTCTTCAGTAAATCGCATTCCAAAGGATTTTGAATTATTAAAAAAGTTAATAAATATCTTTCACAATTTCATGGCATCTTTGTCAAAAGTTGAAAATAATAATACGATATATGGTAATGTAATAGTCTGCCAACAGTATAAACTGAATAAAGCAAAGGACAATATCATGTCTCTTAATAACTTGTCATAAGAATATAAGTCAGTCGGTAATTAAAAAAGAAATATAGGTAACTCTGTGCGTTGTCTTATAAAAAGGAGTGGAACATGCTAGTACATGGAAAAAGAATGTCTAAACATTATTCTCAACCTTGTAATAACAACACAACTGCTTACGTCAATAGGGGGATTTAGGAGTTCCATTCCATTGCTTATCTGACCATAAGGCTCCATTAGATCAACTACATTCTGGAGATCTTCTTTCGTCAATGCTAGTCCCAGATGATTCACCAGCATTCTACTCAATTTCTTTGCAGGCTTAGTTTTCTGAACCCATTTAGGAATAAATCTGCTGAAAGTCTTCAACACAAGTTGAGATATAATTAGAAATCCATTGTTATAGATGAATCAGAAACCAGTTAGTATAGAATTGGAATTTTCTTTTATGATAATGTCTATCTTCATCATACATGTTTCAAAAGCAATTAATGTAACAAAAACAGACGTAACAAAATGATAGTTGTAGACAACTTAAGAATTCCAAGTGATTCACTATGTTAATGAAATTCTCTACAGATAAAAAAACTTATATCAAAAACATAAGACTTAGACTTTTTGTTGAATATGTCTCCTACCGCAAACCAGCTACAGTAGCTCATGAGCTCATCTGGGTCGAGAAATTTGCTCCTAAAGGCACTACCTTCTAAAGCAACCGGAACAAGTTTTAATTCTATAGGTCTTAAAAGAGCAGTCTTCTCCGCAACCTGAAAAATTCAAAAGATGATCAAAGAGAAACAATATTTAATAATAAAGTAAGTTTGGTAAATTCATAAATTCATCTAATATATTGGCTTCTGAGAATTGTAGTTAGCCAAAGATGCATATCGAGAAACAAGCAATTTTGGGAATAAGGCAAAAAAGACAATCTCCTAATTGGGTGTATTTGTACTGCAAAGAAAAAGTATCATGGTCAGATAAAGGATTGAGCTAGTGTACCAAGATATGCATACTTAGGTCATCTCAAGGAATAATGATTAAACAGAAATCTGGAAATTAACAAACACTTGGAAAGAGTAAAGGTGAGAACAAAATTTTTCTCAGAATTATTTTAAACAAAAAAAATGTGAATTGGCACTAGAAAAAGACGTGAATGTCATCTCAAGAATATCTGCACATTCAGGAATTACCTTCTTCCAATCTACATAGTCAACAAGATCCTCATCCATGGACTCTTTTGCAGCCATAAGTAAAATCTTCTCCCTTTCTGCTTGAGTCGGCTGCTGAAGATAAAATACCCTATCCATCCGACCAGGCCTTTGTAAAGCTTCATCAATTTGTTTGATATTTCTAGTTGTCGCCATCAAAACAACCCCATCTTGTTTCTCAAACCTGTACAAGTATAGTGTAGCTAACAGGATGAGAAGGATACCAAATAAAAAGAAACATTATGAGTTGTAAACCAGTAGCATTTAATTTCCATACAAAACCAAAATTAATGCACTGCAAAAACTCCAATTGGCATTAAGGAAATAAGATGACAACACAGCTCCACGAGTTAACACATTAAGCAATTAAAACAAAAATGAGAGCGAGGAAGATAGGGAAATAGAACAGAGCCATATATTGCAAAATCACATTGGGTATCAAGGTAAATAACAAGTTAGCCAAGAACAATATGTTAGTCTATAGGCCATAAACTTTTTGATGTTCAATCTCAATTTTCTCCAAGGAGTAGGTTTTAGTCTGTAGTTCAATCTCAATTTTCTCCAAGGAGTAGGTCCAGGGTAAAGTATACAGATTTACCCTTTAAGCCTGTACTCCACCCACAATAAGTAATATCAATAAGAAAAAGAAACTAAAAATCAAATCGAGAACAGAATAGTTGGTTAACATAAGCAACTAAATACTGCTAACTTTATATTCTTCCAATGAGGAATTCCCTATAGAAAAGAAAAATAAGTTTGCATGAAATTTGCACGTTATCACCTCAAAAGTATATCAAGGACTTTGGTCAGGCTGCAAAATACTCAGGGAATTACCCATCAAGTTCCACTAGAAGTTGATTAATGAAGGCCTCGTGATCCTGTTTTTTAGTATGAATGAACTTGCCACGGACACCAGCGAAAAGGTCAAAATCCTCCACAAAGATGATCACAGGTGCCTAGAAGTAACAATTGACAATCAGCAAATATAGAATGAGCATGTTTAATAGATGTACATGTTTCCTCATGGAAAAGGAAAATTAATTAATTGTCAACAATTATGCAGTGAAATTCCAGTTATAACCATTTTTGGGGGAAAAAAAATTCAATTCTGTACCTCAAGCTTAAGCCATTTACATAGCATCAGCAAAAATTACAGCCTACTGCCAAAGCTAAGGTAACAAAACTCAATACTTTCTAACATAGAACTTCATTAGAACTTGTGGAAAAATGTAGAACAAAAAGGTTTCTAAAAAACAAAGGTAAATTCCAAATGTGCAACATGTTGGCAGACGTTTCTACATTCAAAAGAAGATTTTGAAATGAAATCTTACAAGGACTTGATGAAGACTATTTACTGCACAACAAAGACTTTCAGAAAGCTAAATTTTCTCTTCCAAACAGACTCAAACAGAAAATTCATCCTTAGCTGTAGCAAAGGTGATGATATTTCAGCCATCCACTGTTAAATTACCAATGTTGTAACGAGGTAATTTTGGAGTTAAACAGGCTAGTTTTCCATGTTATAGTGACATAATATGTAAAATCCTTGTATCTTTCAGAAAATTCAAAGTCTAAACCAGAAACTTCTCACAAACAGAAATACAAACCCGGCCAGGAAGAAACTGCAATTGTGGAACAGAAGCATTCATCGTTAAAAGTCATAATAACCAGAAAATTATCACCATTCTCTCCTATCACACTAAATATCCACAAAGCAATGCAGAAACGAAAGGTAAAGAATATGGAACAACCAAATCCCTAGCGGTTTGAAATAGTTCTCTAATATTCGATGCACTTTGGCCAACCCATAATCCAGCCTCCAATTGCTGGGCTTTAACTTTGACAACAGGCACCTTAGCTTCTGCAGCAATAGCCAGTGCTAGAGAAGTCTTTCCTGTTCCTCTCTCACCTACAATGAGAACTCCCTGCGATATAACCTCAAATGTTTTACAAGTTGGCTTGACCAAATTAGAAATAAATGTCTACCCGGCAGCAAAAATTAACACTCTTAAGACTCAGAAACATCCAAAGTTCAAATTACACTTTCAGCAACCACATAAGAGAACCGTAATATGCAGATTAAATCAATCAATGTCTTCAATTTAGTTGGAAAACCTTCAGCTGAAAACTACCAAAAATGGTGGAAGGAAATCCCTTGATCCTGATCAGCCTCACAATTGTAGTCTCCAATTACACACAATATGACTATCATGCAGCAAATACTATCTAAAATTGCCCACTGATGAAGCCAACTTAACCCAATCTATAAATAACATCCAAGAACTTTGATCCTTATGATTAAGACTTGTGAGAAACTGGAAGTCTTGATTACTGCCAACAAGATGTGATTGCATAAACTTATTGCATCACAGCTTAATTCTTAGATAGCAAGTCGGAGATAACCAAAGAAAAGAAGGCGCAAGATGAACCAATGACATGCATGAATACAATTTTTACTATTGATAAAGTCAAGAATAACATACCCGAGGTGCACGGGCACCCATCTCCTGGAATGCACTAGGATTTTGTAGAAATGCTACAACTTCACTGATCTCCTCTCTCATAGACTCAATGCTAGCAAAATCCTTCAAAGGTATAGGAGGATTCTTCACCCTCTGGAAAGCAGTTCAGGCTATTATAATCCATTTTAACAAACTCATAAATCAGATAGTGCCTATGAAATAATTACGAACCTTCATTCGGTCAAAAGCACTTCTAATAGGGTCGATTCCAGCCTTCTTTTTATGTTTGATTCTCTTGACCTTGTAATTAATGTAGGCTTTCTGCAACATAGCATAAAGACAGAGGAAAAACAATCAACTTGAACTATGGTCCTGGAGCAGAAGCACTATTGAGCAACCAAACTCCAAAGCAAAGTTGGTCAAAATCTATAAACAAGATCAATGATGTTTTGTTTCTTAGTCAAACGGAGACCAGTTATGCATGTAAAAAGTGATTCAATGGATCCCACAAATGATCATGTAAGGCCAACCCAAATCCCAAAACTATAACTGGAGTATTGAATGACAAAGCAAGTGAAATCAGAAACAGAAATTACTGACAGCAGATGAGAAAATATTGTACTACTACAGAATGTTAACAACAAGAAAGCTAAGCTCAGTATCATTTGGAATGGGTAAGACACCACTGGAAGTCCCAATTCAGGTAGACACTCATAGAAATGAACTTTGCAAGCAAGATTAAAAAATATAATAAGCTTGGAAAGCATTGATCTTTAAATTGTACTTGTGAATTTCACTTTTGGGACAGTCGGAATTGGAATTTTGACCCTAAAAATGCATATTACGCTGTATGCTGTCAAATGCAATTAGAATTTTGATTCCAAAGAACTTAAATGGAGCTATTTTTGTTAAAATTCCAATTCTTAAGATGAACATAAAAAACCCAGGTCCTTATAACCTGCTTCTCTGTAAATTATATTCACTAAAACTTACTGTAATTGCAATTGAAATCAATCCAAAACAAGTCCCGCTCCAAATTCAGGATCATCTAAGAAGCAATTACAAGTTTATGGTAACAAATTTGGTAATTCACAGGAAAAAGCAGCAAGAAGAGAATTCGGAGTACAGGAAACCCATAATAAATAAAGATAATGCTAACTAAAGGGAGGAGCAACAAAGTCCACTTTTACAATGAAATCAACCCTGTTGAGAACCAAGGCTTATCTTTACATGCGAAAAGTAAATTTTCCAAGGTTTTGAATTCTAGAAAGAATTAAGAAGACTACCATTGAAGAAAGCCACAATAATACAAATAATGTAAAACAAACAAAATAAGATTGAGCTATAATTCTCTAAATTTTGACAAATTCCAACTTTACTAAAAGAAATACAATGATATCTTATTCAAATTCCATAAAGTATTATGAATTATAGTGATAGCTGCAAAGGGGAGTATATTAATCCAGCTATTTCATCTGCACGTTAACATCCACTTAACGCAATGGGCAACTCATGAAACACTTGAGCTTTATAATAATTTTATAGTTTCATACACATTGGCTACAGACTTTCAAGAATTGCATCCGTTACTTCTCACACATATTTGGTTTAAAATTTCCTTAAAGAACCACAATATCTACACTTTCCTTTGGACGAAGTAAGTTTTAACTTTCAAGATCTTGATTATAATGTTACAATTTCCACATCATTTTTTTCTTGAAACCTAGTAACATCAAGAATCAAAACTATTCACCAAAACCAAAGTAAAGCTCTTCAAAACCGAAGCAGTTATCAATAATATTGGCAATGATCATGAGAAGGAACAGAACCTTATAGTTTTCACAACACCCAGATTAGGAACAGTTTAAAATATTCAGAACTTGAAAAGGTTATTAAAACCAGAAGAGAGAAATATAAAGTGGTACCACTCTCTGCAACTTCCTCAAGTTTGGATTTTTGCGTAAAGGTCCAAAACCAAGAAGCCTTGGAATTTTTTTCTTCATAAACCGTAATACATGGTACACAATGTATCCATATATGAAGGTTCTAATGATGAACCAAAAGTACCACTGAAAGCCATCTCTTTTCCTGGACCTAAAACTCATTTCTGCCTCAGATTGCCATCTTAAGTACCATGTTGAGGCAACAGATTGACCAATTTCCTCTGGCCAAGCCATTCCCAGTCTCATCCTTACCTGTACAAGAAGAGGAAGCTTAACACTATTGAAACATACGCATGCAAATATAATCACATGTGAAACAAGTCATAAGCTTTGAATAATCAGTTACCGGGAAAGGAATGAGCAACTCCAGCGTAGGAAAAATTATCACCATCATTATATCATCATTGAGATTTTTAATTTTTTCTAACAACAATTCTCTCCCAGTTGATACGACTCTGTTCTTCCACAACTCATTTAGGCATTGGCAAGTAAGCCTTATCATTAAGAGAAACTGTTGATGGAAATTCAATTCTGAGAAAGGGATCCACATCAGATACACTGCAGTTGGTATACCATTTGCAAGCAATTTCATGTAGAGCCCATCAAAACCTCCAAAATCTTCAAAAAGCATATCAAATTCCTGGAGTAAAACCATTATGATTTATTATTTTTGTAGAATGACCTATTTATATGAAAGAGATGAATTTGACAATATCCTATATAACCTTAACGTCAACATAAATTTCCTTTTCATCTCCCTTCAGTGTCATATACATAGCACCCCAATCATGCCTGATTCGAACGTGCTCCACTAATTTTTTTGATACAACATATGGAACAGCCAATGGGTCCATTTCCCACCTTTTCTTCTCATCATTGTACCAAGTATTTGCAATCACTCTATCTCGATCCAAAAGAATTCGTTCCTGCAATCAATGTATACCAAATGGTTGATGATTAAATAAAATCAAAATGATATTCAAATATCAACATGTAATAAGACAAATAGCAGAACATAGAGATATACAGAAAAGATAGACTTTCAAATTCAGTTTCCTTGCATTGAAAAAAAAAAAAGATTGTAAAGTAACAAATATTATATGGATACCTTCACCATTTACTTTCTTTGACTGATAAAACTAAACCCTGTATTTGCCTCAAGAATATACCTAAAACTTCCAACATCAAGCTATTAATAGAGAACTAAATGTCATGACATAATTCTACACATTTCAAAAAGGGGAAAAAAATATATCAATATCACTTGACAACAAGAAAATTTCAACTATTGAAGGAAATAGAACAAATATCAAGGTAGGAAGAGGTGAGGTTGCAAGAAAGGATTGCAACAGTTTGGCAGCTTATATGCATTCTAGCTTAGATTTTAAAATTTTTCAACGCTTTCTGATGAATATGCATAATTCATATGAGTACATAATCTAGCGACTTGAAAAGCTTGTGTGGAAGTGTCCTGGATAATTAAATGGAAACTAGACTTCAAGGGTCATAACAAAATCACATGATTCCTTCAAATTTACATTGTTTTTTTTTAAGTCCCAATGGCACATCAATTAGCTACCTGCTTTTGGGCCACATAGTGTTTACCAAAGTCAACATCTTCCAATAATTTTCTTTTCAGGTCGGCCTTTGTTTCTTCACGCCATTTCTTCCAGCCATGGTACAAACGGAGACGTGCAGCCTTAGGAACCACAATTTCTTTATCTCCAAACATCCACTTCAGCTCAACTTCTGGGTAACCCTTCACAACCTCATCCTCTGGAGTTTTTACAACAAAACGCTTTTCATCACCAAACTTCTTCATCTTTTTTCTCATACGAGCCTCTAGATCCTTCTGTAGTTTACTCGAATCTCTAAGGCCTAGCTTTATACGTATTGCAAACTCCATTGAATCTTGATCAAATAGAGGTCCAAGGCCTTCAACATCCACAACAGCTGGCAGAATCTTTTGTTCCAGCAATTTTCTCTGTGCAGTTTCCAATTCTTTTTGGATTTCTACTTTGGAGAGCTTGGTTATTGGCCGTTTTTCAGAACTGCAAGAACAATAAGCAATGGTCACATAATAAGTTTTAGCACAACACTCCTATTACCAACAGTGAGTAGGAAAATGATCTAGAGATAAAGGGACAGAATACAATTTCTAAAAACACATAAAAATATTGTGCTAAGTATAGAACGGAGAAGCAATATAGTTAAGAACTGATCTTAGTTGCAAGCTTCAAAATATATCACCTGACTAAAGGAAAAGAAGCAGGTACTGCATGGCTAATGAGTTACAACAAAAAATTACAAGAGACGAGCTAAAAAATGCTCATAAAGGTGCACAGTGCTTGAAGTTCCTACATCTATTCTGACCACAAACCAACACTACTTCAAACAAACAAATGCATCCTCACCTTGCATTTCCTAGAAGGTCCTTCAACATACTTCACCCAATTTCCTAAAATGAAATTTAATATTCCTTCCATGATATTCCCAGAAATGCTTTAGATCTAACTCATTCAACTATGTGATCTCTATCTATTCACCAGATGCTTTGGTATCTGGTAACCCATTCAAGGATTTCAAGCATATACAACTAAGCGAGATTTGACAAGTATACTGCAATGGTGGTAGCACTAATGCTTTTAATGTTTAACGTTAGTCTGCCGATTTTAACTGCACTACTTCCATGGAAACTAACTCAACAAGGCCCACAGGCAAAATTTTGACCAGTACGCTAAAAGCAGAGCAAAAATATTAATCATATAAATAACCATCTTTACACCAGAAATACGATTTCTTTAGTTCGTTTAGACTGGACCTAATACGGACGTCAAAACTCAAACTGTACCGAATTACCACTTACCTAGTCTGCTGTCGCTTCAATTCCTGGCTAAACATGTTCACCAACTCGTCACACTCCCTCTCGATAAAGCAAAGCTCTCTAATCCCAACACTCATCGCCATTGTCTCCCTCCGCAAAATTTTATCCTCAATCTTACCAACTCTTTCCCATATCCCGCTATACTCTTCCTCCATCACTCTCATCTTCTCCTCCAACTCGTCCATTTTGTCCTTCTCCTCATTTGTCTCTGAATTCTCATACTCTCTCCTCAGCTTCATAGACTCGTCTACCATCTCATCTGCACGATTCATCAAGCTCTCTTTTTCTCTTTTCAACTCCCTCACTTCCTGAAATAACTCTTCCATTATCTCTCCTTGCAACTTCTCCTTTTTTGTTTTCACGGCCTTTAACGCCAACTTAACTTGCTCGAGGGCTACATTTCCCTTTCTAGCCTCCTCTATGCGCTTCAACAACTTTGAAACCTCCTCTAGCAAACTTCGAGTACTATCTGAATACCCATGCCCCTTTGATTGAGATTGTTCATCCAACTCTTCCTTCAATGCAGCTTCACCGGAAACTGGACCAATAAAAGCCTGAGCAGGCAATGAGCTAACTGAAAAGAACCCAATGGCAATGCAACACAAAGTATACACTATAGACCTTGTAATTCCCTTCAGTATGCATCTTTCAGATTTTGTGACACACCCAATTGAGAAATTCGATTGCTTTTCCTGTTTTGAGCTCGCAGGTGGATCCAAAAAGCGACCGTGGGTATGTTCTGACCTTAAAGCTGCTTTTTGGACACTCCAAACCCGTAAAACCCTCGCTAACGGAAGATTCGTACATGATTTAGAGGTGAATTTCGAGGTTCTCAATCTATATGTGATTGGTGGTGAAGAAAGTTTGTGATTTTGAGAGAAATGGAAGAGAGAAGGAGTGAAAACTGAGGCCATGAGGGCTTAGTTAAGTAACAAGGAGCATGCAAAGGAAAGTACGAGGTTGTTGGCCATTGTGGGATTGAGCGAAGACTTGTGAGTGAAAGTTTTTGGTCACTTCTTGTGAGTTTCACTAGAAGATAATTGCAAGACTCACTCGGGCAGCTCCATTCGAGGGTGTGACAGAAGCATGGGTACCAATGTTATGAATACCGTACCGGGCTCGGTACCGGATTGAGCTCTGGAACGGAACTGTACCGGTATCGGCCGGTACCGGGTACCGTTTCGGGATATTTTTTAAATTTATAAAATAATCCCTAAATTTT
>JANZLD010000003.1:49382557-49443789 GCA_026413575.1 Erythroxylum carthagenense
GTGAATCGAACGTTGTGTGAATGTTGGGATCGGGTCCGACGCTATGGGCCGCCCGTTGGGGGCGCAGCCCAAGGGGCCGCCTCAGGAATAGGGTTCTGGGATCCGGGCCCAACAATTGATTTGAAATTGAATTATAACATTAGTGATATGCTTTAAGTTTACAAGATTAATATAATATAAATGTAAATGAAGTTACACAATTTTTGATTGGAACAAAAATATAAAAAAATAAAAATAGGTTAAAGTATGTATAATCATTTTTTAGAAGCATGAATACGCATTTGATGAGAAGATAATAATATAATAAGTAATTTATTGATTTTAGAACCAAAGCTTAGATAACAACTGAATTGAACTCATAAGGAATGAAATCCTTTAAACCTAATAGCAAGTTTGGTAACCTTGCCCAAAGAAAGCCATAACTAGAACAAAAATGTAAATAGTGATTTTAGAACAAACAAAAGATAGCAACTAATGTGAACACAAAGGAATGAATCCTTAGAATCCAATAAGAAGTTTGATAACCTAACCCTAAGACAACTATAACAATGATAAAGAAGAAAATATTGACTTTAGAATAAAAAGAAGATGGCAATTGATGTGAACCCAAAAGGAATGAATTTTTATAACCAAACAACAAGTTTGATAACCTAACTTGAAGAAAGCTAAAATTAAAATAAAAAGATAACCAATCTTGATTTAAATTCATGCTCTGATACTAAATGATATGAGCCCTTCTAAGAATAATAACTAGAGAACCCACAAACCATATTAAAATCTTACCAAAAAGATATTTCAGTTTTTTGATTAACTAACCAATTGATTATGACCAATAACTAAGTACATAAAGTGTTAAGTTCCAAAGTTCAATGAAGAACAAGGATAAAGCACTAATGAATCTTAATATTTTGTAACTCAAATATATGTTTATTGAATACAAACATCCCCTATAAAATTGATAACCATCTTAGTTGCAAATATATTCATGCTTAAATTGAGCCATTAACTACTAATACTATTTAAATTAGAACTATGATAGTTCTTATTTACCTATGAAACTAACTATCAGTTCTACATTAACTATGACTTTGATATAATACTTTAATTATGAGTCTAAGAATCATGATTCAATTAAGATTTATAATATCACAAGGTAAATACCACCTTAAGGCTTTTTTTTGTTCGAATTGGAATCTAACACTTCCTAATCCAAATAAGAAACTAACAAATTACTACAAAACAATCCTAATATGCTTTAGGTTCTATAAGTAAGTAAAGTATATCCAAATTATAATTAAATAAAAACTAGAACAGTAAATAAGCAATGACCATGAAATTAGCCTTAATTTCATAGGCTTATGTATCCAAATTTTCTCTAACTTTATCTTAGATCATGTTAACTAGTACTTGGTTTTCTTTTGATCCAATAATCTTTCCAAAATGGTCATTGACGTGCTTTGAACCATAATCTACATATATGTCATGAATCATCTCATTCAAACTATCTTTTGGCTTCTTACTCCTAGCTCTTGTAATTAGTTCACTAAGCATATGCAATGGACCCTTTGATTGACTACTCATGCTCACATCAACTGAGCATATGCAGTAGGTCCGTTGATTGGTTAGTTATGTTCATATTAGGTACGTGGAATTATGTGATTTGTATTGAAACCAATGGATGTTTCACGTAGAGTAATTATGCTGCAATGCAATTGTATGTTTGTGCATAGTTTGATTCATTACTTAACAAGTTTTTAGAGATTATAGGCCCATACACACATATGTGGTAAAGTTTTGATCATGTATTGGTAGAAGATTAAGATTTTTCTTTATTTTATTACCCTATTGCTATGATTTTTTAAGTAAGGAGCTAAAAGTAAAGTGAGAGGATGCAGGCAAGTTATAAGAATTGGTTTCATAGAGTTAAATTCAAAGGAATCCTAGATTGAGAAGCATTGTTTAATTGATATATGAAAGTATGTAGTATTTTTATATTATAAATTTAGTTGGAATGATTTACAGTTTGTCGAAGAGTTATGTTTAGTTTATTTATGGAGAATATTAGATTTAGTTGTGGGTTGTACAAGTTAGCTTTGCCTTACCCAAATGTAAGGCAAACATGTTTGAACTTAGCCATTAAGTTTTGGTTTATCATAATCTAATACGGTTAGCTTAGGTTTGCAAATGTAACAAATTAAGTGGTATCAAGGCTTAAATTTAAATTTGGTGTCATGATTTTAAGGTACAATAAGATAAGAGGGGATAGAATGAATGAGTAATTACGGTAATTTGGTTAGTAAGTTTTACCTTTAAACTCATTTATTATTATTTTATAGATGTGGATTAGGACAAGATGAGTGTCCTATCATAAAAGTGTTGCAAAAATTTGACAAAAGAGTTATAAACACTTAATTTTGTCCCATATTTCTTCTTAAACTTTCTATAACAATTTGATTGTAATATATGTATATTAATTTAGCAACAACCAAGTGGTTAGGCATATGTGTTTGGGCCTCAGTATTAGGTGGTGGTCTATTATATGTCTAATATGACTGACTTGCTTGGGGTGACAACTAATTTTTTAAAGATCTCTTACAAAATTTAATATATATTCATTGACTATTAAATCTAAGTTTTTATTATTATATAATTAATTAAAAGTTTTAAAAGTTAATTAGATCAAATTAGATATAAAATTATGCTTAATTTGGTAACTGATAAGTTGGGATTAGATTGTATTAATTGGACTTATCTAAGTTAGGATACATTTTTAGTTTAATTTTTAATGAATTAGAGAGATGACTATGCTAATATTTTGCTATAAATTACTTAAAGTATCTCATTAGTTTTATTAAATGAAAATGTGCATAACTTAATGCCTTTTGATACCCATATGAGCTTATGAGCCTAAGAACAATTCATTATATTCATGCATTTTTCCTTATTTTATGTTATTAAACAAAACTTATTTATGTTAGAACTCTTGGACACATTTTTAGTGAATTTATGCATGGAGATAATAGGGGCACCTAGTATAACCATTGTTTACTATAAAAGCCTACCTTAATTTTTACCTTTAAAGAAACAATTTGACCCTTAACCTTTTTTTTTCCTGCGTAATAACCTTATTACAAGCCACTTTTACTCTTCTTTTTGTTGATTTCCTTAATAATTTTGAGCTCATAAATTGTATGAATTGTATAAAGCTTATTTGCATAAGATTTTAACTATTTCCATGAAAAATAAATAAGTTGATTCAAGGTGCAATGTTTTGATTTCTCAATATTTGTAGAATCAGGGAGAAATATAGTAAAAAAGAATCCTCTTTAACATTCCTTGTTATAAAGATAAAAAATAAATAAAAAAGAAAAAAGATGATGTGATTAAAATTATGCAATTTAAATCAAATGAATTATGACCTGATTTGAGTTAAAACTTATATGGATAAGTTTATATGTTTTCTTCTCCTCTTTAATGTTTCTTGTTATAAAAAATGAAAAAATAAATAAAAAAGAAAAAAAGATGATGCAATTAAAATTATACAATTTGAATCAAGTGAATACTGAAATGATTTGAGTTATATGGATAAATTTGTATGTTTTCTTCATCTTGTCAAACCTAAAATTTTATTTCTTGCCATATATTTACCTAATCCATGATACAACCCTTATTCTATATATAGATAATTGTTGAAAGGAATATCTTTGAACATATCAACAATTTTTCTTTTATCTGTATTGTAATTACAAGGAATCAATAAGCCAGTTAATATTGAGTTTCCACAGGCGGTATTTCTTAATACTAAATTTGAAGTAGTTGTTCAAATTCTAAACAGAACATTGACTCTGACAATTCCATCTCTGTAAACCAAAACAATTGGAAATGTTTCAAAAAAGTAGGCATAATGCATGCAAAGAGTTCTCTAATAAAGAAATATAAAAATGAAAAAAAAGATTTATTATTTCAATTTCATATATATCAAATTTGCATTTGAGATTTGATTGGATCTATTTGATGAGATGAAGACCTTTTAAAAATATTTTTTAACCATTTCATTCACAAGGAGCAATTTATAAAGTGACTCTTTTGTTCATTCATTGGAAAGAGAGAATTTCTTCAAATTTGAGAAATTGAGACATTCAGAAACAATATTTTTTTATTCATTCATGCACTCTTTCTTAGGCTAGTTCTTTATTCTTTCTAAATTCAATGGCTCAACAACGACTCCTGATAAAAGAGGATATGCAGGAACTGATTTATGTATGTGTATGATATATTATGTACGTTGATATTTATTTATTTATATAAATAGAAGTAAGATAAAAAAATCGAAAGACCTTTTCTGAAAAATAAAATAGAAAGCGAATATTAAAAAAATATTATGAGAGCGTTTTGATTCTTATTTCATTTTATTTTGATGAAATTGATGAGATGCTATGTTTTTATTCTAAAAATGTATTATGTGAGTGCTTGTTCTTTTGTTTGCTACTTTATTGTAAGCCTTTAATGTACATGAACTTTTGGGATATTTTTGGATAACACAAAAGAAGATGAGAAGCCGCTAAAAGGATGATTGATATATTTAATCAATGCTTGCTTGAGAACAAGCATAAGTTCGATGTGGGAAATTTTGATAAGATGTGATTAAATCATATTAATTGGACTTATCTCTCTTGTCTTGGATTGATTTTGATGCTTAATTTGTAGAATTGATGTTTATTTTATTTTAGGAGGTGACAAGTGGAGATTGGACTAAATTTGGTTTGAAATATCTAACTGAGATGGAGTAAAAGATGAAAGATTGATGAAATTGGTAAGACAATATCACGCATAGAGTTATAATTGCTTTAGAAAGTTTAGCATAATTAGGAGACTTTGTTTTCAACCCTATTATATAAGGATTCTTATTTATTTTAATCATTATCTCTAAAATATTTATATACTATAGTTTGGAGAGGGAAGAACATGTTGTTATCTATTTATTTTATTTTCTTTCTTCTATCTTTGGTGTAGAAAGATAATCTTGAGTGGCTAAATTTGAATTTTCTAATTCAAAGGGAATCAAAAGTCCATTTGTAATTTTGAGAGTTTTTGTCCTAAATATGGATTTTTATATTAATTCAAGTTTTTTGTTTATTGTTCTTATATTTTATAAGTAAATAATATTGATTGATGTGACAAGTTAATTCGGTTTTGATTTATGTATATGCATATTTGATTTATGAGAAACAAGAAAACTAAATTGTACAAATATAGCTATCTTAATTATTTAATTAATAATTTAGCCTCTTTCATTAAGCTTATTAATAACATTTAATTAATATGGGATATTATCATACCCAATCAATTAATGATAAGTTTTGATTTGAATGTTAGGTTTAAATCAATTAGTTTAGGAAAACTAAGACTTATTATAACGATCCTAGGTTTAAATCAATTAGTTTAGGAAAACTAAGACTTATTATAACGATCCTAATAAGTTTCAGACTAAATGCTTAAGTTGTGAAAATTTATTACTTTTATACCAATGATTAAATTTACAATTGGATAAGATTCTTTTGTTGAGTCAAAGTTGGGTAAATTTAAATTTCTACTAGTTATGCTAAGCAACATGTTGCAATTAAGGAGATAAAGACTTAAGGCATGATTGATTGTTGAAGGTTTTAGATGGATTCCTCAACCATGTTTGTTCTAGGGTTATAGTCATATTAGTTCAAATGCTTGTGAATCCTCTAGGATTGGTTATAGATCACTGCTAAGCATTATCTTAGGTAATGATATCAACCTTAACACTATTAAGGTTATTAATCTTGGGGCATTAAAGTTAGGGGGTTTATAGAGAGGACCTAACTTGGTTAATTCATCAAACTAGATATTAGTGTCCTTCTCATTCCTTATTATTTACTTTACCTCAATGTTGATTGATTCTCTTAAATTTATAGTATGTCTTAAGGCTTGTGAGAAGTTTGATATGCACTGTACCTTCTAATGATTATAGTCCTTTAAGAATTAAACATGGATCCATTTCACCCAGAGAGACTTCTTATTAACATTCATCTTCCAAAGACTTTTAACTACGAGCATTTTGTTAGTTGCTTTGAATGGTGTGATGCCTAGGCTTCCTTTGCCTTTTGGGGTGTAGATCTTTGATTATTAAATTTTAGCTACTACTGTGTTGTTAATTCCTCTATACTACAGGAAGTTTTTTTTCATAATTCTATCAATTGATTTTTCAACTTAAGTGGCAAGTAGAGATTTGAACACTAGTAAACATGAAGATTCTAGAGAATTGCTATGTTTAGTTGATTTCTATTGTTACAATGGCTAACTCTTCTTTGAACTAAAACAACAAGGGGTTGGCATACGTTAGAGGAGAGTCTTGTAGCAAATCTTAGAATCTCCAGGTACTTAAAGAAAGGCCTTTTGGAAAGATTTGTCAACTTCCACCTTTTGCATTGGTAGTGGAATCTGAAATTAGTATCGTACATTAGTCTCTTGTTAATGATTCTATTCACTATCTCAATACAAATGACAAAGAGATAAGGGGATAAAGATTAGTTTTTTTGAAGATCTTTACCACCTTTGAATTTCCTAGTGACTTCTTCAATTAATAGGACACTAAATGAAGTTATAGTGACATACTTCCTTGTCCATTATATAAAATGTTTAAGAATTCCAAAAGCTTCTGAAATACATAAGAGGAATTGCTAGTTAGCTTGATTGAATGCCTTATTATTGATAACTTTTGATTTTTTTTCTTTCTATGATAGTCCTTGAATAAGTGTAATCAAAATATCTTATGCACCTCCCATATACAAAATACCCTTAGTTAGAGTTAATAAAATATTTTGGAATTGATTTAAGCCTAAACTTGAGCATTTTGGTTATGATATTATAAATCAAGCTACAAAAGGAGATAGGTCTAAAATTTTAGAGTCGGGGTTGGTTGGGACCTTTGGGTTGAGGCATATGCATATGTTATTCATCTCCTTTAATAGGTTTCCATTATTAAAGCATTGGCTAAAGATGTGATTTGTACCTTAATATTTCACAAAATGTTTAAGTAAGCTCCTATTAGTATCTCCACAGCCATTTAGAGATCGGAACCTAGTTCCGTGACCTTTTAAGAAACCTTTGGTTAACAATCACACATTTAACAAATGTTTAAAGAAACTATTTTCAAGATCACATTAGTTCTTAGTAGGTTTAAATTGCCTAACTATGACATGAAATAAGCTAAATTTATGATTCATGTACTATAAGTAGCTAAAAACTTAACTTAATTAGGATTTAAGGTACTATTAGTACCATGTTGAAAGTGCGAAGGTGTGATACTACAGATAATGATAAAGACTAACTTAGACTTTTTTAAAAAACATTAAGGGCCAATTCATACCTTTTGCCTTGAAGAATTCTAAGATTGCCTTTGTCATAATTTCATTGTTTAAATAATAAGGCTTCTGTATAAAAGGATCATTGACACTATCATAATTTATTTGGGATTATGCTAAATATTACCTTTTCAACATCACTCTATAAGAATGGCATAATAGTTGAATCAACATGTTATTGATTATGGAAGTATGGACGAATTGTTTGAGAACCTACATAGGAGATTATGGACACAATCTTGTTGGTGTTCCTTCTTGCAAGAATAACATTGTAGAAATATTTTGTATTCAAGAAACCATCTGTTAAGCTATAAGCTCTTGATTTTTGCCTGTACAAAAAGTAATGAGCCCTTAAAGCATTGTTGTAGTTTGTTATTGCTATTGCCTCCTTTTGCTTTAGCTGATCATTTAACGGTTAAGGTAAAGAAGATCTTAAGTTTGAATAAGGAGTTGCATGTTAACCTTTACTACTTGATCAGTAGTGTTGAAAATCCTCTTTTAGAGATATTTTAGTTCTTTTTTGATCTCCTACACCTTTGTTATACTATTGAAGCTTTTAAAACCATCAACTTCCATTTAGAGACCTATTAGAATTGAGTCTTCAAAGCCTAGCAACTTGGCTATTTAGTTGAAGAACCTAAAGAGGGATGTCTTGGAAAAGGTTGGAGAAGTTCTTGGATATTTCTATTAGAGTCATAAGCAACGACGGAGCTACATGAGACTCAGTAGTCCACTGGCCCCCAAGGTTTTTTAAAAAATTATTTTAATTATATATATATATATATATAACGGAATTATTTAAAAGTTAATAATGTACTGAATCCCTTAAAATTTTAAAAAATTAATATTTAGACCCTCCTATATTAAATTTTTAGCTCTATCACTGATCATAAAAGCGTATTAGGGTACAAACGGCACTTTCTTCACCATAACCTTATCTAACTTTTTCCTTTAGAAGCTTGCTTCTGATTGATTGTCGCTCCAAGCAAAAAAATTGACCTTTATATCTCAAATCAAAGAGTCTCGATTAACTTGAGCAGTTAAGAAAATCTTCGATGTAATTCCTCACACTTACCTATTGACCTTCAACTTCATCGTTAAATAATGTGCAGTTAAAGTCCACTATTATCGTCCATGAGCCATTGATATTCTTGTTCAAATCTTTTAAATAGTCTCAAAAGTAATATTCTTTATAAGTTATGATTGGGAATACACACAAGTATAAGGTAGAGTGTTTGAATGAATTATTCTAGCTTTTAGCGAAGGAGTTGGTTTGAAAATTGAGAATGCAAGACCTGTATTTCTTTGGGGTCACCAACCACGACAATTCTATTACCACGTGAGCTTGGTGATTATTTAAATTGCTTTAATTATTATCCAAGAACCAAGTCCTAACTTAAAGATGATCAAACTTGATTTTAGTTTCCAACAATACTATTATAAGAGGTTTCTTCGAAGTTAGTAAGTCCAATTTAGGCAACATTCCACTTAATGACACCTATAAATTTTCAAGCCAAAATTCTAAGTACGTAATTTTATAAAGAAACAAAAGTTCAATATAATTTAAGCCAAAAAATAAAAGAGCATACAATTTTATTTCGTTTTAAGCTTATATTTATAATCATATCCTTTAAACGTTTTTAATAAAATGCCCAGTTTTAGAGAGCCTCGATAATGACTTCATTTCAATTTCATGTTTCATTGTCTTAATCTTTCAAAGATCATAAATGAAAATTTTTAATTTTATTTTATGACCAAAAAATCCAGATTTAATGTTAAAATTTTATTTTATAAACTAATATTTATTTGTTATTATTTCATTATTAAAACTAAAATTATCTAAGTATTCTATAAATAAGTTATGTTAAAATTTGATACCATATATTTTAAAGATATTTTAACTCAAAATGTCTTATTAAATAATTATAGAAATGGTTTCTAAAGGAAAATTTTAAATTTAATTTAAATTAATCATAAGATAAAATAATTTGAAATTATTTATTCTTTTTATACGGCAAATCAGATTACAGCAATATTGTGACAAAAATAAAAATAAAAATATTTTTATAAGAAAAAATAAAAAACAAAACCAAAAAATAAAATTTGCATATCCTACGCCCATTCTCGTGAGTTGTGTTTAGCGCAGCTGCCGTTTTATTCGTGAATAAGACAGGAAAATTGCGATGACACCCCTCATGTCATGAGTCATTAACAAGACAAGGTCCCAACCCCACCAATTTGTTTACATAAATAATAATAATAGTTATATGATCCTCTCTCCTTACCAAGTACGGACCAGTGCCCCAACCCAATTTCTGTCGGAAAATACAGATCAATAAGAATTATTTCTTTTTACCCTTCTCTCTACTCGGCTTTTCGACAACCTAGTGAGCGACTCAGGTGAGCCGCGCCATCAAGTCTTAGCTTTTTCTTAGACCTCATGGGTTTGATTCAAAGATTTTGATTTTGGTTTCAACTAAACAATGCTACTTTTGTTTTTGTCTTAGTGTTCTTATTATTTTTTGTACCATTTTGGGCTTAGCAACTTTGTTGTCTGCTAATTGTTCCGTATTTGTGGGTTTTCGTGGGTTTGGTGAGTTAGTGTGTGTGATTATAAGGGTTAATGGTTTTTAGATTTTTCTTTTGCTGGGATTTGAGGTTTTGAAAAAAAAAATGCTAGCTTTGTTTAAGATTGGGTTTGAGAGTGCGTGCTTGAAAGCCTAGTGAGAGATGATGTGTTATTAGAGATTGGGATCGGTGATCATATTCTTCAACTGCAAGTTTCTGTTTGCTGTACAGCTTTATGTGAAGTTCACATAATTTGTGTAATCTCATAGAAGGTCTTAGGTTTATAAGTTGCCTCTTTGCTATTTTATGGAGGAACATGTGGGTTTGGCTTTGCAAAAGGTGCCATTATGATATGCCCATTTTTGAGCTTTCACTGGTGAATGTTGATTTCTAATTTCTGCGTATTATTGAATGCTGAATGTTTCAATTATGAATTAAGCTTTTAGCCCCTATTCATTGTCACAGTCAAATAGACTTTTAAGAAAGCTTTAGAGCCCTTGTGAAAGCAATTATTGAATTTATGCTATTATCTTTATACTTCTGTTTTGTTTTATATAGATTACATTAATCTACTCATTAGAGTTGTCTGGTTGCTTCCGTAATTGCATCTTTCTTCTTTCATCTTCTTAATATTTTCCTATTAAGAATATATATCTGGTGATTCAACCTCAAAAGTTGAGTCTACTATAACGTTTTCAACTTGTTTCTCCTTTTGAGAAATATGAACATGTCCTGAAGTTGAAACTCTTCACCTGGTCACTTTCTTCCCATGGTCCTTGTATTTTCTTGTCTTGTTGGTTTTTTTTTGAAATTTTGTGATTTTGTCTGGTTATTAGTCTATATTCCCCAATGTATTTTTTATCTTAACTCATTGTGACATCTCTTCATTGGATAATTATAGTAGCGCCTTGTTGTGCAACTTGGTAATTGAGTTCAATTAGTGGACAATAATAATTGTGCATTTTACCAATAGAAAGCTAGTCTTTGGTGATGTTGACAATACTCAAACATTATGGTTAATTTTTGTGCGAAATGAAGAAATGTTAAAAGCAACATGGGAGTCTTTTTTGCTAGCTGCATTTTACATTTCATTAGTTCTTTATGAGGAGTTATGCATACATCTGATAGTTTGCTGTAGTTTGCTGCAAAAGGTGTATATACGTATATTTATTTATGCATGTATATATATATATATATATATTCTTATTGTTGACACAGATGTGATGGAGGAAAAACTTGAAGCTGATGTTGTGGACAGTGCTTCTACCGATTCTTTTCTTGTTGATTCGGATGATGATGAACCATCTATTTCAGGACACGATGACGAGATACATCCAGAGGTTACTCACTAGGAATCATTGCTTCTTTGTTTCTTCTTCATTCTAATTTGTGATTTAAAGTTATAAAATAGTAGATGAAGATGGATTTGGTTGTACTGAGATATGTAAACTAGGACCCAACTGTTAGTGTGCCCATCCAAATTGTTCCTACCAAATCTGAACTTCGGAAGGACAAGCATGGAAAGGTTTTATGTTAAGGAGTAGGCTTGGCTTCTGACCTAGTTTCAACAATAACACACAGTGACAGAGAAACAAAACCATGGATTTAAAAGCTAGAACCCCTTGTTATTGTGTTGATTAATCGTTTTGATTTTTGTAGTGACAATAGAATGATAGTGTTAAGAGTTTAAAATTCTATTGTCTAGTGATGGACAAAGTCTAAATGCATATAAGGCCTTAAGGGCATTACGAATTTCAGATTCTCTAATATCAATTTTTTAGTAACTCATGTTTATGAGAATTGATGTTATGCAGAAGCAATGTTATCATTTTGCAGGAACCTCTGACTGAGCAAGAAATGGAAGAGCTGATAGCTGAGTTCTTGGAAGTCGAGAGTAAGGTAGTATAAGTTATAACTTGAATTCAGTCTTGAGGTTGGTGCTTTATTTTAGAAATTTCTCTCTCTCTCTCTCTCTCTCTCTCTCTCATATGTTAGGCTACAGAGGCTCAAGAAGCCCTTGAAAAGGAGTCACTCGCTAAAGTAGAGGGCGAAGTAAGAGAGGAGTTGGCACAAACACTTTGTGGTTATGATGTTAGTTCTTAATGCCTTTGTCAATTCACACTCCTCTTCTCTCCCTATATTACTTGTCTAATCACACCACTCTTCTCTCCCCAACTTTCTCTTGGTTGGTATTATATTTATATCCTTGTAGCTCGAGGGAGCAGTTGCAGATGAGATGGCTAATTTTAGGGAAGAATGGGAGAACGTGCTTGATGAGCTTGAGACTGAGAGTGCTCACTTGTTGGTCTGCTTCTTCTTTCAATTTGAGTAAAACTCCTTAGTTCTTTATACGCATGTAAAATGTCTAGATGACACTGCTTTTGCACAATTATTATTTACATTTACATTCTTGTTTTTGTAAATATAAAAGGTTCTTGTCATGCAATATTTGGTTATTGCTGGTTTAAGAAAATCGAAGTGTAAAAGAATAGTGGGTAAAGTGAATATAAAAGAAGAGGGAAGAAGGAAGAACATCAAGATACAATGATTCAAATACTAGAGTTGATTTATAGCTTTAGATGGCTTTGAAATCATATTTTCCATATTGGTTATACTACTACATGTGCTACTAAGTAATTGCATAGAGTTATCTTGATATGGGAGATGGATGCTGATTATTACATCTCCTCTACTTGAATACTTGTCATCTCACCATAGATTAGTTTAGATTTCAAACTAGTCCAAAGTTTGGAGTGTTGCTTAAAACTATAAAAATGGGTTAACTCTTAATTCTCGAAGAATAAATGAAACTAAGAATAACATTTTGTAAATACCTTACACAAAATTCAAGTGAATTTCAATATCAAAGTCTTTGTCTATGTAGATGCTTTTGAATCGATCTTAGGATGATCCTACATCAGTTATTGCTGTTGGCTTTAATTTTTTTCTTCCCACAATTGTTGGAGAGTTTCCCTATTAGAAATTTGAAAATTTAAGAGAATACTGTTACTTGTATCTCGATTTTTTGTTGCCTTTCTTCCTTTTGTTGCAGCCCAATTAAAAGAACATCCTTTTGCTAAAGTGTACTAGATAGTGTTAACTTGGAAGTTTTGTTAATTGTTTTCTTCATTATTTTTTGAATTATCAACAGAATGTAATTAGTATTTTAGTTTGATAGTGTCATTTTTTTTCCATGTTTGATAGTTGCTTACTATTAGGTTTACCATGTTTTCTTTGATGGTTTGGTATTGCTCCTTTTTTCAGTAATATTTTTTTTTTATTTTACATAATCCTTTTCTTATTTCAACATTTGTAGAATCGTTTGTGTACGATTTAATTTCTTATAGACTGACCTTTTAATTTCTCTTTGATTTTGAACATCATTTCTCTTGTAAAGGTGTTTTTTCAATTAAACAAAAATATACAAATGTATAAATAGAAAGCTTTCCTTTTTTTTGTGTGAGTTCTCTTTTTGTTTCTTATGCTTATCTTGTTCTAATAAGAATAAAGAAATAAGAAAGTAAAATTTGAAATAAATACCAAAACTTTATAATTTGTATAAACTATCTTTTTACTTATTTACTTATTTTTTCATTGGGAAACATGGCTGAGTGGACTAATACTACTACAGTTTTTTTTCAATAGAATGGAAATGGGTCTATACCTCCCATGTTAGATGGACTTTGTGAGAAACATGCTTGTATTGCCCTCTTGATTTATTTCAGTTGTTTCTCTTAACAGGAACAACTTGATGGTTGTGGTGTTGACCTGTCAAGTCTTTATAAGTGGATTGAGAGCCAAGCTCCCAATGGTTGCTGCACTGAAGCTTGGAAAAAAAGGGTTCACTGGATAGGGTCTCAAGTCACAAGTGAAGTTACACAGACAGTAGCTGATGCTGAAAAATATCTTGAAATCCATAGACCTATAAGAAGGTATACAATTTTCTCCTTTTGGCATGTAACATTTCTAGTTTGAAGTTAACTCAAATGAAAATATGATATGGTTATAGACGGCATGGAAAATTATTGGAGGAAGGTGCTAGTGGATTTCTACAGAAGAAAGTTGAAGTTGACAGAAGTAAGGAGGCTATAGTGGAAAATGGAGATATAGATTGGGCTTCTCTGAAGAAACTATTCTCTGGCGGTTCTTCTGAGGATGCTCTTTCATTTGGCAGCAAACATTGGGCTTCGGTTTATCTGGCCAACACTCCTCAAGAAGCTGCAATGATGGGCCTAAAGTTTCCTGGGGTTAATGAGGTGAATTAAGCTATTTTGGTGCTTTACTGATTTCTTCATGCTTTGTAGCTTGACTTATTATTATTATTTCTGAAACAAGAGGGTATAGAAAATATCAGAAGAAAAACCACTTTATTTCTCTGATTATATGTAATTTATACATAAGTATAATCTATTCTAATACTACTAAACTACTGGATTTTTAGTATTTACTAACTTATCCTATCTATAGTATATCTTATCTTATCTACTAGAAGATAAACTTATCTCCTAGAAGATAATCTCCTAAGCTAACTAAACTTATCTAAGATAATTATCCAACACTCCCTCTCAAGTTGAGGAATAGATATTTTTCATTCCCAACTTGCTTAGAATTGTCTCGAATCTAGGCGTAGGCATGATCTTTGTGAAGAGATCGGCTTCCTGTGCTTCAGTAGGGACATGGGATACATCAATACCCCCTTCTTCTATTTCACATTTGATAAAGCTCCTGTCAATTCTAACATGTTTTGTTCGATCATGTTGAATTGGATTCTTCACTATCTTGATGGTTGATTTACTCTTCACTATCTTGATGGTTGATTTACTATCATTGAAAACTTTGATGGGAGAGGAAATGGTGATCTGTAGGTCCTACATCAACCTCTCTAGCCAAATAACTTCACAAATTCGTTGTGCAATTGGCCTAAACTCTGCTTCTACACTGCTTCTTGCTACTACTGATTGCTTCTGGCTTCTCCATGTGATAAGATTCCCCCATAGTTTACTATAATAACCAGATGTTGACCTACTGTCTTCAATACAACCAGCCTAATCTGCATCCGTGAACCCTTCTATGCTTCTTTTCTCATTTTTCTGAAACATTAATCCTCTACTTGGACTGCCTTTGAGATATTTAAGAATATGGTTGACTGCCTCTAAATGTCTTTGAGTTATAGAGTGTATAAATTGGCTAACAATACTCATAGAATAAGCAATATCTGGTCTGGTTAGTGTCCTACTAACCTTTGCTATCTTCCTTTGTCAATAGGAGGATCTTCTTCATTTTTCTTGAATCTCTAGTGGAGTTCCCGTAGGTTTGCAACCCATCTTTCTTATTTCCTCCAATAAATCAAGAATCTATTGTGGTTGAGATATGAAAATACCTTCCTTCCTTCTAGCAATCTCCATTCCAAGAAAGTGTCTTAATGCTCCAAGGTCTTTTACCCTAAATCCCAGCCTCAATTTTTGTTTAAGATCATTGATCTCACTAGTGTCATTGCCAGTGATTACAGTATCATCCACATACACAATCAAGATGGATTTCTTTCCCTTTTTTCCACACTTCACAAACATTTTGTGATCGGCTTCTCCTTGGTTGTATCCAAACCTGCAAAGAGTGTCATTGAACCTCTTAAACCATGCTTGTGGAGACTGTTTGAGGCTGTATAAGGATTTTTTCAGTTTGCAAACTCTTCCCCTTCCTTCTTCGGTTTCAAAACCTGGTGGTATCCTCATATATATTTCCTCATCTAATGTACCATTTAGAAAGGCATTTTTAATGTCAAGCTGATGGAGTTCCCAATCTAAATTTGCAGCCAATGATAGAAGGACTCTAATTGTGTTCAACTTTGGAATTGGAGCAAATGTCTCCTCATAATCTATTCCATAGTTTTGTGTAAAGCCTTGAGCCATTAATCTAGCCTTATACCTTTCAATCTCTCCATCTGCCCTATACTTCACAGTGAACACCCACTTGCTACCAACCACCTTTTTCCCTGTGGGTAGATCCACAATCTCCCACGTTTTATTATCAAGTAAAGCTTTTATTTCTTCAAGTACAACTTCCTTCCACTTAGGTTCTTGGAATGCATCATGTACATTTCTTGGAATTCTTACACTGTCAAACTTAGTAGTGAAAGCTTTAAACTTTGAAGATAACTTTGAGTAAGTCAAATAATTTGAAATGGGATATTTAGTACATGATCTTACCCCCTTTTGTAATGCAATTGGCTCATCTAAGTCACTTACCATAGTCTCTCTAGGAGCCAGTTCCGGGTCCAATGATTGGCATTGTTGAGGAGCTTTAGGCCTTCGAGAATACACTAAGGTTGGTTTTTTCGGAATTGGTTCTCCCACTGAATTGGATTGGATAGTTTCATGTTCAATGGTAGGTGTTTGCGTGTTTTGTGGGAAGGTTTGTGAGATAGGAAGTGATATGCTTGGGCCCCAATAAATCTCTTCATTGGATGTCTCCCTCTGAAGAGAGGTATTGGTGAAGTATGGTTGTTTTTTGTAAAAAGTGACATCATATGAAACAAAGAATTTTTTTGTAGAAGGTGAGAAACACTTATAACCCTTTTGAGTGGGAGACTACCCAACAAACACACATTTAATAGCTTGTGGGTCGAGTTTGCTTCTATTAGGTTGACTGTTGTGTACGAAAACAATACACCCAAAGACTTTAGGAGGAAGAGAATTAAGGAGCTTAATGTGATGAAATTGTTCTAGAGGAACACCTAATGGGGTTCGAAATTTAAGAGTTTTTAAAGGAAGGAATTTGGAACAAAGTTGGTAAACATCATAGATCGAGCTACCTCTAAAAGATGATGATTCTTTCTCTCCGCTATCCCATTTTGTTGTGGGGTATAAGCACAAGAGCTCTGGTGAATGATCCCGTTCCCACTGAGATATTGAATAAAATTAGTTGAAAAATATTCGCTCCCATTGTCTGTATGCACTACTTGAATAAAGTTCTGGAATACATTTTGGATGAGTTTGTGGAATTGTTTAAAGATATGATAGGCTTCAGATTTGTCTTTCATTGGATATACCCAACATACCCTTGTATGATCATCAATGAAATTGATAAATTAACGAGTACTGGTTAGACCTGTAACTCTAGCAGGATCCCAGATATCACTATGAATTAATTGGAAAGGTTTTGAGGGTATGTATGAGGATAAGTATTTTTAATTTGTTTTGCAAGGACACATTGCTCACAATATAAAGAAATTTGATCTTTATTGATGAAAAGGTTTGGATATAAGATTTTCAAATATTGGAAATTGGGATGACCAAGGCGTTGATGCCATAACATAACATCAGAATTTGACATAACTGAAAAGGAAATCTGATGTGGTGATTTGGATTCAGTAGGAGTACTCTTTCCTAAGAAGTAGTGAAGTCCATCTTTCTCTTTAGCACTGCCAATCATCTTCCCCGAACATCGGTCTTGAAATTCACAATGAGATGGAAAGAACGTCACAATACAATCCATGTCCTTGGTTAATTGTCTGACAAATAGTAGATTATAAGTTAACTTAGGCACATAGAGAATAGTATTTAATGTCAGTTTTGGCAAGCAAACTCTCCCTTGAACAATAGCTAGTGACCCTTTTCCATCCATGACCTAGACATTAATTTTCTGGTTACATGGCTCATATTTTTCAAAGACATTCAAAGACCCAGTCATGTAGTCCGATGCACTTGTGTCTACAATCCAGAGATTTTGACTTAGGGACTTTGACAATAATGATTGACATAGGTTACCTTTATGCACTAGTGTTGCAGTAGAGGTTTGTTGGTCATGTGAGTCTTTCTTGGTTGTGATTTTTGTCTGATTCAAGAGTTGATGGAGTAGTTCAATCTACTGGGGGGATAGGTTTAGCCCTGTGGATTTGCTGATATCGGATTCTGCTACATGTGCTACTCCACGTTTTTGTTGAACTCTTTGGCTTTTAGGTTTCCACACTCTTTGGCTTTTAGATTTCCAATCTGGTGGTTTCCCATGTAATTTCCAGCAGGTCTCATGGTTGTGGTAGGGCTTATCATAGTGATCACGCCACTACTTGTTCTTGGTTTCTTGCTCTCGGGTTTGGTAAGTAGGCTCCTTTTTGAGAGTTTGTCACTAAAGCTAAGCCTTGAGAGGTTTGTTTAGAAGTGTGTGAGGTAAGCATGACCGTTGTCCTACTCTCTTCCCTACGCACCTTAGCAAACGTTTCTCAAAATGATGGAAATGGTTTTAAACCGAGTAACCTTTCTCGTACTTCATCAAGTCCAACATTAAGTCCCTACAAGAAATCAAAAACTCTCTCCTTCTCCAATAATTTTTCATACTTCTTGGCATCAGGACAACACTCCCAATTTACTGCATAAAATAGATCCATCTCCTGCTATAATTCAGTAAGTTATAATACTCGGTAACCGACTTATTACCTTGTGGAGTATTTCTGATTTTTGATCTGATTTCAAAGCACTGAGAAGTGTTTTCCAAATCAGAATATATTTCTTACACAGCCTCCTAGATTTCTCTTGCAATTTTGTAGAATAGGTAGGTTCTTCCTATTATTGGCTCCATTGAATATATAAGCCAAGCCATGACAATAGAATTCTCAACTTCCCAAGCACTATAAGTGACTATTGTTTCGTGTGGTTGAGGAATTGCCCCTGTTAGATATCCAGCCTTGCCTCATCCTTTGATTACGAGCATGACTGATTGAGACCATTCTCGGAAATTCATTCCATTTAATCTATGTTGCGTGATTGGCAACGAAAGATTATCAATAGAAGGAGATGGAGTTTGGGCTGAAGGTATTATGTAACTAGGTGTTTGGGATGAGGTTCGGGACTCATTGAAGGAGCCGAAGGTTGGTTGAACTCCAGCCATGACGTGGCTGGAAAAATTAGGCTACCAGAATCGGTAGCTCTGATATCATGAAACTAGAGGGTATAGAAAATATCCGAAGAAAACTTACTTTATTTCTCTGATTATATGTAATTTATACATGAGTATAATCTATTTTAATAATACTAAACTACTGGATTTTTAGTACATACTAACTTATTCTATCTATAGTATATGTTATCTTATCTACTAGAAGATAAACTTATCTCCTAGAAGATAATCTCCTAAGCTAACTAAACTTATCTAAGATAATTGTCCAACAATTTCCTTTGCCACATATGATAAGTTTCATTTAAACAATCAATTAGCATATAAATTCATTCGCTTAATATTCTGTTTTATTTGTTCTTAGCTGCTAGTGCTTCTACATGCTTTGTTGGTATAGGCTTGTAGTTCTTGTTCCCCTATTTTTGATGGCGATCGATTGGAGAAGAAAGATTTCTTAGGTTGTAGAGTAAATGATGCATTTGGTAGATCTGTTTTTTTTTTTTTCCTTTTTCAACCAGTAGGCAGATCAATAAAAGAACTTAAAAGATTGCTCTACAGTTCCCATGGCATCTATTACTATCATTTCCCCCTTTATCTTATACTTGGTTTGCATTGTGCTTCAATTGTTTTGTTTCTATTCTGTAGTTTTTCATGTTATTGTTTGTCAGGTTGAGGAGATTGAAGAAATTGATAGTAATCCCAGTGATCCATTTATTGCTGATGCCATAGCCAATGAAAAAGAATTAATACTTTCTGATGAACAGAAGAAAAATTATCGGAAGGTTTGTGCATTCTTATGTTGCATTGCATAATTGTATTTAACTTCAAGAGGCAATTTGCATTGTTGCCCACTTTGTCAATAGTTCTTACAATGTGATAATGGTGGCTTCGGAGATTCCTGAACTGTTTTTCTAGAATTTCAGTGTATGGATTTGAGCATGCAATCCTTACCTTAATGTGAGAAAGAGCCTTTGATGAAGACCTGTGCAGTTGGACTTCATGTTGTGCTTGGTTACTAATATATATGTCATACAGTTTTTCTGAATTGTGTTTGATATCCAAGTCCTTTGCTTTTAGTGGACAGAGTAGATTGTCAAGACGCTGGAATACTTTTACCTTTTCTGTGGTTTTGAAATGAATGGTTACTGTGGTTCATGCTTTTTTTATTTTATATATGCTTTTCTTTTAATTGTGATAGAACCATCTGTCGTCTCTCTGATTTGTCTATATATTTGATAAATGTCTATTATATAATTTTATGAGAAAATATGTGTAATACGGCTTCAGCCACTAGAATCCGTTACTTTCTACTTGTTGAAGGATTCATTCTTTGACCACTTCCACTTGAGCGTATATGCTCAAATGTCACCTTTTCAAAAACAATGAGATTTATCCGGCAACATATTTATTTCTTTTTAACTGCTAAATGATTTTGTTTTCTGACAATCTTGAATGTTGAAAGGTCAAAGAGGAAGATGATGCAAAAATTGATCAAAAGCTTCAACGTCATTTGAAACAGAGGAGACGCCGTAAAAGATCTAAGCTGGTAAAAACATCACAATTTATTTATGTTTCTTATGAATTTATAATTTCCAAAATTTTGTGACATAGGCTTTAGCTATTACAGTGGTCTAATCGTGGAAAACATTCAAAGTTTTGATCAACTTTCAGTTTTTTAATCAGTGTCTTATATGACCTAATAAAGCAATTTTGTTGGTACTATAAAGCCGATTAAAATGTTTAATCTTATTGGGGACTGAAAAATCATCTCTCAAAGTATTATTATTATTTCAATGATGTGTCTGTTGTTTCAGGTTATTTCTGTGGTCAGAATATTGCAACAATGCGTTTGGTTTCTTCATGTTCCTTTTTGATGATTTCCTTCTTACTTCCTGGTGTCATTCAGGAAGCATTGGGTTCATCAGATTTGAGTACAAAAAGCAATATAGATGAGCTACCATCTTTGGATAACCAAGGTGGGTATACTCGTAGGGAGAAAACTCATGAAGACGGAAAAGATATGCCTAACAATGACAGTGAGCTCGCAAGCCAGAGACTGAGGGATATACCTGAAAGTTCTGAAACTTCTCATAACTTAGACGTTGAAAAACCAACGAGTAACAACAGTTCAGTGTTTCCCAAGTCTTCTTTGCCTGACTTCGCTGAATCCAAAAGGTCCAAGCGTCAAAGTGACAATCAGGAACCTGATGTTGATAGCAAGAGGGTTCGAACTGTTATTATAGATAGTGATGAAGAAGCTGATAGTGCAAAATGTGAATTAGCTGATGATGCCATTAAACTGGAGGATCAATCAACTGTGGATGGCATAGTTGGGGATCCTCATGTCTATTCATCTTTTTCGAAAGGTCTAAATGAGAAGTTCCACTGTACTGCTTGTAATAAAGTTGCTGTTAAGGTGCATGCTCATCCACTTTTGAGAGTAATTATTTGCAAGGAATGCAAAGACTTAATTGAGAACAAAGTGCATGTGAAGGTATGGAATCTGTATTATTGATAAGTCTATTAAATTCTTGACATAATCTATTTAGATAATTATGATCCGATGAATTGTCATTATGCATTTATGAGATAGAAATGTCTTTTACTTGACTTCTAAGCAAAAAGGGAGGCATGTTTGAGAATATCAATTGGATTGGAAGATGGTGAAAATATGACAAAAATGCAAAAATATTAGTAGAGTAGAAAATGACAGCTGTAAGTCCATAGTTTCTCAAGCTAGATGGTCTTAGAACATGTAAAGATTAGAAAAGAAAAAATGATCATGGTTACATAAATTCATTAATTAAAGATGATGTCTTTTTGTATTTCTATTAGATTTTGTTTTGGTCTAATTATATTGTCATTAAACTTTCTGATTGCTCTAAATGATTTCAAATATGTGCAAGTTATGCTTCGGAATGTTCTCTGTTCAACTCTATCTCAAAAGTTGCATCAAAGTTGGAGCATGTTGGTATGCGGATTACAACAAGATTATTGTCAGTGAATTCAAGAGCTTGAATTGGGCTCAGTAAATACTGTGCAAGAAATCCACTTTAGATGGATTATTTTTCATTCAGGGTTATTTTGCCACTATTTATTATTTTATTTGTGTGGGTAAACTGGGCCATAACTTGTCCTCAGAACTTCTATTATGTTCTTACTTTTTCCTCAAAGTGCATCTAGTTAAATCTCTCTTGCCCAGGTGTTACGAACCTTTACAAGGTTGAAATTGTACCCCTCATTGTTTGGTCATACTCTACACATTGTCTGAGAGGGTTCAAAATGTCTCTAAACCAAACTTTTAAATCTAAAATGTTGATCCTGTAAATTATGACACTACTATCATTTATGGTCAAAATGTTCGTTGAGGAATGACTTAACTTTTGATCCCTGTTCTTCTGTTTCAATGTTGGAGATTTAATTGAATTATTTGTTACAGGATCTTGATTGTTCTGAGTGCTATTGCACATGGTGTGGCCAAAGCGATGACTTGGTAAGTTGCAAGTCATGTGAAAAATTATTCTGTACCACTTGTGTGAAGAGAAATGTTGGCGAAGAATACTTGTCTATCAGCAAGGCTTCTGGATGGCAATGTTGTTGTTGCTCTCCAAGTTTGCTACAAAAGTTGACTTCAGACTTGGAAAAAGCAATTGGATCTGTGGATAAAATGGTTATGAGTTCTGATAGTGATTCAGAAAGCTCAGATGCAGATGTCACTGTTGCAAGGAGGTAAAAATTATACTCCTTTTGAAACTGAGATTTTTATCCATAATTTAGTGTCTCCCTTCTATATGAATTCTGAAGTCCAATTTGGACATACTTTTCTGATAATTCCATCTTTTTCTTAGTAGTGCTTTCATGGGCTAATTCCTGATTCATTATCTGATGAAGAGTTGCAAAAATTCTTCCTTTCAAGATAATTATGAAAATGTTCTCACTTTTTCTAATCAGCTTTAAGAGAAAGAAGAAAAAGAAGAAGATTCGCAGGATTATTGATGATGCTGAATTAGGAGAAGAGACGAAAAGGAAAATTGCAATAGAAAAGGTGCCCAAGTATGGATATTCTGTCATATTCAGTTTTTTCTTCAAATTATTTCTTACATAGCTATCTGATATAGGAACGCCAAGAACGTTTGAAGTCCCTACAGGGACAGTTTTCCAACAAATCCACATTGATGAGCTCTGTAAGCTGCAATGACAACTTACCTGAAGGTCCTAGTGTTGAAGTTCTTGGTGATGCTACAAGTGGCTATATAGTGAATGTTGTGAGAGAGAAAGGTGAAGAAGCTGTTAGGATTCCTCCTAGCATATCAGCTAAATTGAAAGTTCACCAGGTTATTCTTTTCTCACTTAAAACAGTATTCTTGTTGTGTCCAGTGCAGTCATCTTGTTATCTAACCTTGTTGAGGTAGCTGCCTGCTTCTTGTGGCACAACTGAAATTATATTGCTTGATTGCTTAGTTCTCTTGCTCCATCCAAGTTGGTATTATTTTCTAATTGTATGCATACTTGCATTCAATGATTTGCTAATATGCATAGTTCTGTAAATTAGGAGCATCCAGGTGCAGAGATTCAGAGCTTTGAGAGTGAATCATGTTTTTTAAATGCATTGACAGTTAAATATGCTTTGATAGTAATACTCTATTTTTTTGTTTGGTCAACAAACTGTAGTTACATTCATTACTTTAATGGGATTTTATATTTCAGGTGGCTGGGATAAGATTTTTGTGGGAAAACATTATACAAACTATTGGAAAAGTCAGGTCTGGTGACAGAGGTCTTGGTTGCATTTTAGCTCACACCATGGGCCTTGGAAAAACTTTTCAGGTATTTATTTGATGCATTTGGATGGAAAGGACAGACCTAAAAATCGAGATTTACCCTTTTGGTCACTATGGGATAGAGTTGCTTTTCTTGAGTCCATTTCGAAGTTTTGCAGCTCTTCAGTGTTCTCTTGCTAGTCATTATTTTTGGCTGAATTTACATTTTCGCTTTTTCTTGATTTTTTCTTGCAAGTTAAACTATTTCTTTAAAAGAGTCTTCAAGGTTTTTCCTGTAAAGTGCAGTCTTGTGCTTCAAGTTATTTTTATTAGAGAGAGACATATGATTGTTTGCATCAGCTCCTTGGTGTTTTTACATCAGAGAAGAACAAAGTTTCCTCGCAAAAGTACATTTTTAGATTTCATTTTCATCAATATCATGTTAAAAACTATAGATCACAAACTATGAAATTCTAGGTGAGTTCATTTTGCCAGCCTTGAACATTGTCAGAAAGCTTTCTGAAGTTTACTGTCTGCTGATATTTCTCCTCTTCTATATCTAATTTTCAATCTTTTGAAATAATGCTTTATTTTTAAATGTTTCTGAATTGGTCTTCTGACTTTTTTAGTATGATAAATGTAGTTTGCCTGACTTCTTACAATGGATCTGCAGGTGATAGCTTTCCTTTATACTGCTATGAGAAGCATAGATTTGGGCTTAAGAACTGCACTTATAGTTACCCCTGTAAATGTGCTTCATAATTGGCGGCGAGAATTCATGAAGTGGAGGCCTTCTGAAGTAAAGGCCCTTCGAGTGTTTATGCTGGAAGATGTATCGAGGTATTATGTTTTCATGGTTGTTCTTGCGTATCTGAACTTCCCACTGTCTCTGAATTTGAGCTAACTAAAATGAACGTGTGATGAACTTAGATGTCTTGGTACCTTTTTTTTTCCCATAAAATTGAATCATCCTAATTCTTATGGGCTTTTTGTCTCTAGGTTCATCAAATAATAATTGCCAATTTGTACTGTATGTTACGCCAATTTGTACTGTATGTTACCTGTTTCCGGTTCATGTAAAGTAACCTTTCTTGTTCTCTTGGAGGTTATTGCATTCAGATCATTAAAACCAATGCAGAAAAGGTGTAAATTGAACTCTGTTTCTTCTTCTCTGAAACAAATTTGGATGAGAAAAGAGAAGGCTTAAAGTTAATTGTTTAAACATTTCCTTTGAAACTGTTGACATAGATTATTCAATTATCATTATAGAAAACTTATTTTAATTTTAGTACCGCTCTTTACTCTATTAAATCTTGAGTTTGATTGCTTCAGGGAGAGGAGAGCAGAGTTGCTTGGGAAGTGGAGAACTAAGGGTGGTGTATTTCTAATTGGCTATAGTGCTTTCCGAAATTTATCCCTTGGAAAAAATGTGAAGGACAAAAGCATGGCTAGAGAAATATGCATTGCATTGCAGGTAACTTTCGTTGCTCTTGGAGTTACTTTCTAGAATATTACTTGCAGGCATTTGAAGTTGTCTATGATGCATATTTTTAGTTGTTATTAAAATTTTTTACTGTGGCTGCTTTTTGTTATCTATAACTGGGTTCTGTATACAACTTCCTTTGGTGATATTTTATGGGAGTTATGCATTAATGTGTATGCTGGTATGTGCTGCTTGTCTATGTACACACATGTATAATATGTACAAACAGGCAGATTACTAATAGTCATACATATGCGTTGCACTAGTGAAAGTTTATTTGATAAGAAACTATTCAACTAATAGACTTAGCTTTTACGTTGAATGATTCTTGACTCGACATCAGAGTCAGGTTAAAATCCTTTGACCTTATAGCATGACTAATACCATAACATTGTCCACATTTTGCATATTGACTTCCTTTTAGTGACCTAGAATGTTTGATCTTTTGCCCTCCGGTCGAAGATTGAGTTTTTACCAACTTAACTAGTCCAAACCAACATTTGTATTTTTACACAGTTCCAGGCATCAGTCACACATTACTAACGAGTTCCAAAGGTAGTTCTATTTTGTTCAATAAATAAGAAGCTCATTTCTCTTCAATCCATACTCATATTTAGGGGTGTGATACAATGTCAAAATGATCTTCCTATATTGTCTATTGATTACCAAAATCAGAATTAATAATAGTATCTGTAATTACAATAATATGATTGTAAATCAATATATTATTTTCTTATACCTATCTCATTCATCCCTATAATTACGGACTGTATATACTTCACCAGATAATAGTTTGCCCACAGCAGCCCAAGTGAATATTCTTTTGGTTGGTACTTGAAATTGGTCCCCAAGTTGTGATGATATTGGCTTTCTTATGCATTTATATTTATAGTTTCCTTGTTGGGATTGGTTGATTGTTTAATCTCCATCATCACTTGACCATGGGAGGGGATAAGTATCCAGTTATGAAGACAACTGGGAATGTAGCTTCAGGGGCATTTGTGTTGTCCTGCTTTTATCTTTCAAATCTTACATCTCAACTCTTCAATTCTGTCTGCCACTTAAACAACCTCCTTATCTTCCATGTATCCCTGAATCAAGCTTTAGGTCTAATATTCACTATCAAATCTGCTATTATTAGGATGGACCTGATATACTTGTTTGCGATGAAGCACATATGATTAAAAACACCAGGGCTGATACAACCCAAGCATTGAAACAAGTCAAATGCCAGAGGAGGATTGCGTTAACTGGATCGCCTCTCCAGAATAATTTGATGGAGTATTATTGCGTAAGTTTTTGGATAAACAGAGAGATTTGTCTAAGATTTCAACTTAATTTTATAGTTGTTATTTTGTTCTCTACTCAATATAAAGATTCTTATGTATTTCGATTGAAAACAGATGGTTGATTTTGTCAGAGAAGGTTTTCTTGGTAGCAGCCATGAATTCAGAAACCGGCAAGGCTTCTTCTCTTACATTACCTTACTTTCTATTTTCTCTGTACTTTTTATTCACAATATCCCAACTTTTTCATGTGTAGATTCCAAAATCCTATAGAGAATGGACAACATACTAACTCGACTGCTGATGATGTAAAAATTATGAACCAAAGGTCTCATATCCTCTATGAGCAATTAAAAGGATTTGTCCAGAGAATGGACATGAGTGTGGTGAAGAAGGACCTTCCACCTAAAACTGTCTTTGTAATAGCTGTAAAGCTCTCTCTGTTGCAGAGAAAGTTGTACAAGAGATTCCTTGATGTTCATGGATTCACAAATGACAAGTTTTCAACCGAAAAGATCAAGAAGAGTTTTTTTGCTGGCTACCAGGCGTTGGCTCAGGTTTGCTTTGTTACGCTTCCTGAGCTCCTTAGCTTATCATGATGTTGGAATTGGTGAAAAGCTTTTGGCTTCACTTACATCAGTTTTATTGTTGGAAAGAGTTCATGGAAATTTAATATGCTTGAATTTTGAGTTAACAAGTTGGAAATGGAGCTAAAGTTCCTTTCAGATGTGTAGTTCATTCATCTCATTCTTTTGACAAAATTTTCTTCTTTTCCTGTGCATTCTTGTTTTCGTGACATGTATTTTTTGTGTTTTATTAGATATGGAATCATCCTGGAATTTTGCATCTGAGAAAAGATAGAGATTATGTCAGTCGGGAAGATACTATAGAGAATTTCCTTGCAGACGACAGCTCTAGCGAGGAGAATATTGATTGCAATATGAATATTGGAGGTACTCCATTTGCCTTACTATGTTTTCTTCCTTATTAATTTTTGTCATATTGGCTGACATATTGATTGACTGGTTATGTTTCTTTTACTGGCTAATCTGACAATGCTGCGGTATCAAAATCCTATGTTCTCTAAGTCCAATATATTTTGGGTATATAATTTTTTTTATGCAACCCCTTTTGATGTCAACATAAAATGTTGGCTGATTTCAATTGTAGCCTATCATGTTAATTTATGCTTTGTACTAAAACTGCAAGTTGTTTTATCATGCTGTGCAGATACGATTAATCTATGTTTGGATGCATGTCTTAGTAACTGATCATGCTGCATTTCATGTCTTGGAATTGCATTTACTTTCTTGTTATCATCACATCTAATATGTATTGACATTTTTTGATCTATGAAAAGCAAGAATCAAAGCTCACCCAAATGCTAGATGCTAAAAAATCAATATGGTAATCCTTTGAGTTTTGCTTTTACTAGCTTCTTAAACAATCATCTGTTAGCACCCAGCCTGCTAGTGCACAGCCCACCAGGCCCATCCAAACCTACATCCATAGGGGCAAGATGGGAAAGGGGGTACTGACACATAATTAGTTTGTTATGAGTTGGTTATGGTGAGAGATTGTACATGGTGTGGGTATGGGAATATAGGCAGTACTGTATAGCATGAGGGGGGATGATTATTCGGATTGTTATACTGCTATTGCATTGGCCTGGGAAGATCACCTTTCCAGGAGGTATTCTTTATTGTACCTACTGATATAGTAATAATACAATCTCTATATCGGTTTCCTATCATCATCAATGACCATTTTCATCTGTAAGACAAGCAAACAAGACTTATGAATGTGTCTTTTCATTTGGTTAGACAAAGTACAACAAACATACAAACCTAACTAGGACTTGGTGATAAATCCTTTTGCCGGTTTGGGTACATTTGAGCAGATACCCTAGCATTTTCTCCCTTCCTAGTCTGGACTGGAGCTAGCATTCAGAGCATTTTATCACTCTTTGCACTTTCAATCCCTTGCTCGCTTTGCATCTTTTTATGTGTCTGCTACTTAATGATTCTGTTTTTTTCCCCTCTTTTTTTTTTTTTAATAGAGAGGCCGGGGAGCACCAACAATTACATGCAAGGAAAAAGTGAAAATGGCTTTTTTCAAAAGGTATGATGGTGTATGAATGTTGCTGATCAATTTGATTTCAGAATTATTTAATAGTGCTGAGATTGGCCCTCAGCAAAGTCCTTAGTTATCATACAACAACTTGGTATTTCACTTCTGCAATTCTGTTATGGTTTCGTTCCTTTTATATGAACTGTGCTTATGCCCACAGTTTGCCTGAACCCTTTTATGACATCTATAATTTGCTACTTGACACTTTGTTGGAACTTAAACTATTAAATTTAGATACACAATCAATTTAATACAACTATTTAGATTTATGAACGGTAACTTCTCTAAGAGTTTGTAGCTAACAAGGTTTAACTTGCTCAATTGTTCAAATTACTTTGTGCATATGTTAAATTTTGATAGGTTGAATTGGTGTCAGGTGTTGACATTAAATTGTTCCTTTTTTGTCAGCATGCAGCACTAAGCTTCTAGCTAATTTTTTGAGTTATATATATTGAAGTTTGTGCTTTATCCCACTTTTTTAATGAGCGATCCTGTTACCTTTTGTCTTTCCAGAATTGGTGGAATGATCTCCTTAATGAAAATAACTACAAAGAGATTGATTACAGTGGAAAAATGGTACTACTACTAGACATTTTAACCATGTCTGCTGATGTGGGCGACAAGACATTGGTTTTCAGCCAGAGCATACCAACTTTAGATCTCATAGAAGTGTACCTTTCAAGATTACCTCGACGTGGTAAGTTAGGAAAGTTCTGGAGGAAGGGAAAAGACTGGTATAGGTGAGTATGAGTGCTGAACCTTTTGTAATTTGACAACTTTCTTGCATCCTATAACATATTGATGTGTGTATGAGATGCTCTCTTTTCAAATTGAAAATTTGAAACCGATTTACTTCCTTTTGCGTTCGTTTGTCAAAGGCTAGATGGAAGAACGGAGGGCTCTGAAAGGCAAATTTTGGTCGAGAAGTTCAATGATCCTGAGAATCAAAGGGTCAAATGTACTCTGATCTCAACCAGAGCTGGATCTCTAGGGATAAATCTTCATGCTGCTAACCGTGTAATCATTGTTGATGGTTCTTGGAACCCAACATATGATCTTCAGGCCATATATCGGGCTTGGAGGTTGATTCTTTACTTGTTACCTTATTCTCATCTGGAAAATGAATCGTTTGCCTTTTGTTTCCTGGTAAATAAAATGAATCTTTTGCTTTGACCTGATACGAATTTCATTCAATTTTTTAGGTATGGCCAGAAAAAGCCTGTGTTTGCATATAGATTGATGGCTCATGCAACTATGGAAGAAAAAATCTATAAGCGTCAGGTATCAAGAATACCAAATTTCAGTATTAAGTTGCTTCTCTATCTGTCAAAGGAATGTTGATGGAAAGATTGGCTTTTGACAGGTGACAAAGGAGGGGCTTGCTGCAAGGGTGGTGGATAGACAGCAAATACATAGAACAATCTCTAGAGAAGAAATGTTGCATCTCTTTGAATTTGGTGATGATGACAATTCTGAAACACAGACTGGACTCATCCAACAGGAGAAACGAGCAGAGCATGATTTGACATGCCAACCTGGAAATTCATTGAAACATAAGTTACCTCTTTCTCAAGGAGGCTGCTCTTCTGACAAGTTAATGGAGAAGTTAATAGGAAAACATTACCCAAGGTAGGTTCTTTTTGCTCTTCTATTTACCTGGATCAGACTCGTATTAGGAGCTGCAGTGCGTCACGATTAGGGGAAAAAAATGTCTTGGAATTTGAGCTTAAGATTTTCTAGAGCTATAATCTGCTTGCTTTTTCAATTCTGAAGACGCCATGTATAAAAACTTCTGAAAGGTACAGTATTTGGTGCATTATTCTTCATTTTAGGTGGATTGCCAATTACCATGAACATGAGACCCTTTTGCAAGAGAATGAAGAGGAAAAGCTGACAAAGGAAGAGCAAGACATGGCTTGGGAAGTGTACCGGAAATCTTTGGAATGGGAAGAAGTACAACGAGTTCCCATTGATGAATCTACATTTGGGCAGAAGCCACCGATGCCAGACATTCCCCCCTCTGCACCCAATATAAGTAAGCCACCAGCAGCAAGTGATTTGCCTCGTGCTCCTCATATTTCTACTGATGCACATGGGCAGAGCATCTTAAGGAATCGCTTTGTGCAGCGCAAGTGTACAAATCTCTCTCACTTACTGACCCTTCGAAGTCAGGGAACAAAGGTTGGTTGCTCTACTGTCTGTGGGGAGTGTGCTCAGGAGATAAGGCGGGAGAGCTGAACGGGGACGGGTGCGTTGAAGGAAGCCATTAACATTTTTTGTTCATTTTAAGTTATAATATAACTTTGTTCATTGGCAACTGTAAAGAGTCGTAGCTGCAACTTCTCTTTGTTGTAGGTCGTGTATATTTTTGAGAGGCCACTGTGCCTGGAGCGATCTTAGGTGAAGTACTGTAGACAGAATTTTTTAAGTGTTTGTAATTTCGGGTTCATACCTTAATTGCTCTGTATACTTTCTTTTTGATAGAAGGGAAATACGAAGTAAATTTCTGATACCATTCTTTTGGATGGATTATGGTCAAAAGGGAAACAATCTTGTATTGAGGGAACTTGCAAGCAGCAACAAAAGGTACAATTAAGGTCACCATTTTAGATAATGTGGAATTTCTCTCTTGGAAGATGCTAAATGCAACTCATATTTGCAGCTGAACTGAGACATCACTGTGAATATACCAAAATCTTTGTTAATACAAAAAGAATTCCATTTCTTTCATAATGGAAATTCAGGGCTAATTGCAACAAAATATTGCTAGTTACACAATACAAACGCTAGAAGCAAGCCTGAATAGGGAAAGTTGTCTCCTCCTGCTGGTGTCCATCTTGTCTGCTCTGTCCGACTAACTAAAGAACACTACACTGTCCTCTTCATCCAGCTTGGTTATGGCAACACGTAGAAGACGACCAAGTGGTAATAAAATGGGTTTGTATTTTGAACAAGTGGTAATAAATGGGTTTGTATGTGCTAGCATATCTCGTCTCCAATCCAGTTTCCTTTTTCTTTTGGTCCAGTAGGACCCTCCTCACCATAAAGCTCAGTTGGGAGCAAGTCAAAGATATTCTCCAACGAAAATCGAAGAAACAATGGAAGATGATCAATTATCTTCTCTATTTCAGCACGGCCGTCATAGACAATAGTAGGACCCCACTCTCTCATATATTGCAACCAACAGGGTTCTGCAACAACTCCATCACCAAGATACTCTGCAGCAATAAGCTGATATTTGCTGCTTGAATCCACATAATATTTGCTTCGAGCAGCATCATTTCTCACTCCAACTCCAAGCTTTGTTGATCCTTGAAGGTAAGTACCAGCATGCGGGAAACTCGCATGTCCATGTTTTGATGAATAGACAACTGGTCTATTTCCTTCTATGAACTCCAAGGCTGAAGCATTCACCCATTGACCGCCACTATGCTGTGAGAAGAATACTTGCCATAGCTCTCCTGTAAAGTTGCTAACACGAAGGGTGAAGTGTTCCCAGTCACCCACGTGTTCTCCTATCTTGTTCATTTGTATACTCATTATCCCAATTTTAATGGTGGCTGGTCCATTAAAGGGACAGAACAGCCACATTGCAATATCAGTAAAAGTTCCTCCCAAAGCTGGTTTTACGTGAACATATAGCTCACCGCTCTCTAGGTCTCCTCTTTTCATAAAATTTCGTGCTTCATCTTTTGTTGGAAAATCCATCCAATACTCTCCATCATTTTCCCCTCCACTTGGCAAGTTTGAGCCCCTATAGTCGATTGATTCACCCTTCTGTTTGCCTTCTTGGTATAGAAGTGCTCCATTTTTGAAGAACCACTCAACAGATGAGGGCATATAAACTTCATCTGGATGGAAGAATACAGTGGGGCCATATTGCTTGATTAGGCAATGAATCTGGTCAAGATTAGGCATTGATGGTAATTTGTTCTGAAGATTCTTCAAACACGCAGTATCAAGCAATGGTTCTTCAGAGCTCAAATCTGTGCTGCAATAGAATGTACCAATTGAAACACCTTTTGCATACAAGCCCATCCTGCAAGGCTTTGTGTTCCACACCTGAAATAGCTGTTTAGAAGATTTTGAATCCACCGAAGTTATCAGATCAGAAGTTTCACATCTTTCAGTCAGATCTGCTCGAACACATCGAACATGCTCTACATCAGGCTCCTCTGGGCTGTTGGTGACTATTATGCCCATGGCCTTATAACCTGCAGGTGGGTTTGGCTGCCAAAAGTAACCACCACCTTGATACTGCAAATCGGTACACCAAATCATTGTATATTTAAGGGGTTTTGCAAGAGCTGGAGAATCTGATTTGAATTCCTTGATATAGTCACCTTCAAGCATGTTGGTGTTTGAATCACGAGCCACAAGAACATAACCTCTCAAAGGTTGATCGTTTGGTTGACAGTAGTAACCTAGACAATAGAATCCCGCAGGGTACCCAACAGGTCTGTAAAAGGTGACTCCTTCTATCTTCCCTCGCAATATTTTGCAGCTCCAAGCAACTTCAAATTGGGTTACTTGGATTACTTCTATTTGTCCAAGGTTTATTCTTCCACTAGCAAATTCCTGACCTGAAGATGTAAGGGCCGAACATTCCTAAGCAAACTGATCAAATCATGCTCGTGGAAACAATAGGAATGAAAAGATAAAAACATTAGCAGATGCATTATCAAGTGAATACTTAGTCAATCAAAATAGTGCCTCATCCATGGCAACGTTGCTGGACAAGTTTTAGTAACTGTATTTCATAAAGAACAAACAAGAAATGACATTAAACGGTTTTGGAAGACCATAGAAATCCGTAAGGCCATGTTCCATGACAAGATAAAAAGAGTTTAAATTCCCATCAAGAATCCTTAGTGATATTAGGGTCAAAATAAGGTAGAAATAGTGTTGCCAGCTAATGAAAAGACTCCAAAGGCCTATTCGTCATCTTAAAAGGGCTGTATCAAATTACAACTAAATTTTGAGCGCAGGGATGATACTTGATCTGGGAGCTTAAATTATTGAGACTTTCATAGATGGACATCATGTGTAGGTACAAAATTAGATATGGTCAGTGACAGTTGTTTACTAAGTTCACTTCTAGTTTCTACTATTTCCAAGGCGATGATTTACCAAATATTGGAAAAGTAGGAAAAAAACTTGGTGAAAAATTGAAAATCCAGTCATCTTATACGATCAAAGTAGATTTAATAAATCAGCTTTGAGATAGCAGAATCTCCAGAGATCCTAAACACATCTGTGCACGTATTAGAGAGGATAAGATATGCACAATTGTCTTGATCATTAGCATCCCAAACCACGCCCAGAAACAAGGTAAATCCATTTCTACTCCATCCAGTCCAATTTTATCACTAACTAAACACCAAAATCATGAATAACTCGAAATACCCATAACAAGAAAAATCAAACATGGGATGAAACATGTACAGTGAAACATAAACACACCGGGAGGCCAATCAGGAATAGGTGAAGGCAAAGAGAAAGGCTCCGGGTGAAGCTCAGGCAAGTACAAGTCAGGAACTTGATTGCAGCAAAACCACTCACAACCAAACATCTTTACTTGAGTCTTCTGCTAAACAAACTGTTCAAGAATCCAAAACCCAGAAACTATTTCCTGAAAAAGATTTGATCTTTAGCCCCTTCCAATAAGGAAACCAATGCAAGGCACCCCCTTTCTTTCCCTCTCTCTCTCTGACAATATTCTTTTTATCAGTTCAATGTGTGTGTAAAATAAGCAGCAAGAACTCTTCAATTAAGATGGTGCCTCCCTGGATACTTGGTGGAGGGAGAGAGAGAGCAGTTGAAGTGAAGATCAAGACACTCCTACTTCCTTGTAAATGAGAAAGCAAATTGGTTAGTTCTTGGGATTTCAGAGCAGTGGTTAGTTTGGCTTTTCTCAGTCCCACCTTGTTATGATGGGACCCATTGGTGCCTCACCATCTTTTAATTTTTGTTTTCAAAGAATATTACTTTCTTGTGTTTAGCTCTGGCCATTTGATTTCAATCATTAGTAAAATATGTAACAATTGTATGCAGTTTTGACATAATTAGGTTAGAGGGGATGAAATCGTCTGTTTATGCTCCGTGTGCCATCCATGTTTCATCCACAAGGGGATGGAAGAGAGGATCTCTGCCAGGCTAGAGAGGGTGGAAGTGGAACTCCATTGTTCTGCATGTTAAAAATTTTACAACATAATTATGATCAAAGCACGTGTGGACGGGTGTGCTTGAATCCACACGTGCGCGTTTGTCCTCAAACCATCATCATTCAATCTACAATGCCATGTCCACAATTGACACGAGTGTGCGTGAATCCACAAGTGCGCGTTTGTCCTCGGACTATCGTCATTCAATCTATATGCAGAATTGTACATAATCATCCACATGACCACGTTCACTATTAATACAGCCGTGTGCAACCTCAATACGGGTGTGTCTTCCAAAAATAACTATTACTCATCAGTTTGTCTTGAATTCTTCTGAACTTCGTTCCTTTTGTTTCATAAAGGTTGCTAAGTCCTCTAAAGGTCATATTAGTGGTATTAATTGTTAGAATATATTTTACATATTCCTTTTATTGGTTTTGACATTTTAAATTGGACATATAAGAAAATTGAAATTATTATATGGATTGATAAAGATGAGTAGAGATTGTGTTTTAATGGATATGCAGCAGATGTGAAGATTGTATTTAAATTAAAGTCTACCAAAACATGCATATAGAAATTGAGTTTTAATTGAAGTCTATCAAAAAAGAGGTGATCTGGAAAAATTAACGTGAGTGTGTGCATTGCTGCTGGGTGTGAAAGTCACGTGTGAGAAAAGAAAAGAGTTGTTGGCTGCATACTTGATTTTATGTGGCCGTATATCGTGTCGTGTGTTGTTAGTATAAGGTTGAGGAAGCCCCGCGTGGATCTCTTTAAATGATGTTGCTCACATACTTGATTTAAGATGGAAGTCTATTAAAAACACGTTAGTGGAGCTGAAACAGGTGGCTACACGTATGGCAGTTGGTGTGTGTGCGTGAGCTTCTGGTGGAATACGTTTTTCATAGGTCTTTAAAGAAATATACTAGTTGCTGCGTATGTTAAGGAATATAGGTGATTAACGTATTTCTAGGTGTGCTATGGTGAAGTTGTTTTGTCAGTAAGGTGAATGTTATCTTTGGTGATGTGGGGATTGGTTATTACTTAAAGCAACACTATGACTTATTCTTGTGAAAAAATAATCAACTATGGAGAAAGTTTTTAGCTGGATTATTTTGAGGAGATAAATCCATAGGAAAGTCTTCGTTTGCCTAAATTATTTTGTTATTTAATTTTCAGTTGATTGAATACTTGAGATATTTTATTTATTATTTTTTTAAGTGAAAGAAGTTAGAAAAATTCTCTGATGAGGTTAACACGAGTCGGTCGTGTTATCGGGTTTGAAAATCTTTCACAGGTAGTGAGGTTGAGAGATAGTTACAAAGATTGAGTGGTGTGGTTATAGGTCAATCTTGTGTAATTCTATTGAACTACTGTGAAAGTAATTAATCTGGCAAAGGATCCTGCAGACGTAGGTAGAGTATCCCGAACTGTGTTACCAAATTTTGGTGTTTTTATTATTTTGCTTTTATGTAGTTTTATTATGTTCGTGTAAAGAAAATTTTGGAAAGTCTATGAATTAATTAACCCCTTTGATTTTTCAATTGGTACCAGAGAAAGGTCATCGTTTCAGAACTTGGTAACAAGTTGGTGCAGATCCTAGATTCGCAGATATGGCTATGAGAGAGTGTGTGTCAATCACCAGACCACCACTATTGGATGGATCTAATTATTCAATATGGAAATCCCAAATGAAAGTTTTCATTCAAGCTTAGGGCATGAGAACCTGGCATTCGATAGTACACGGTTGGACGCATCCAATGATCACTGATGATAAAAAAAGAGGCAGTTTGGAAAGATCCATTTGAATAAACAAGAGTGGAAGAAGAATGTACAATTGGAAATTCACAAGCACTGCATGCGATATTCAGTGCTGTTGATGAAGGATGCTTTTCAATGATTTCAGCATGTGAATCGACAAAAAAAGCGTGGGATGCCTTGCAAACCATACTTGAAGGATCAAAGTCTGTGATAGCGTCGAAACTAAAAATGTTAGCCGTGCAGTTTGAAGAGTTGAAGATGGATGAGCATGAGACTATTAGAGACTTTTATAAAAAATTGAGAGATATTGCAAATCAAGCTCGTCAATTGGATAAGAAATACTCCAACGTAAAATTAGTCAAGAAAACGTTGAGATCGCTACCTTCAAGATTTATTCCAAAAATTGTAGCAGTAGAGGAGGCTCACGTCATTGATAATCAGTCATTGGAAAAAGTTATTAGAATTCTTACAAATTTCAAGATGAATTTCTTAAAAGGTAAGCAAGAAAGAAGCAAAAGTTTGGCACTACAGGTAAAAACTGAAAAAAGTGTGAACAATGTGGAAGATGAATCAGATGAAAACGAAGACATGATTATACTCACATGAAATTTCGATAAATGACTGAAAAGAATGAAGAAGGACAAACCCGACTTTAGACAATATGGTGGAAGTTCATCAAGTAACAACCCAAGACAACAAGTCAAGACACAAAAGGGAGAATAGAAGGCAAGAAGAATTCAGTGTCATGAATGTCAAGGGTTTGGACATATTCAATTCGAATGTGCCAATACGTTGAAGAAACAAAAAGAAAAGTCCTCCACAAGCACCTGGAATGAAAATGATTTTGAGAGCGATTTCGGTAGTGAAGAAGAAATAGCAAACAATGCTGCATTGGTTGCATTACATAACAAAAGCCTAGTTACTTACTTAACAGTAACTGAGAAGGAAGTAACTGAAGGTCGAAAAAGGAGAAAATTTGAAAATTTCAAAAACAGTTCAGCTCGGGATTTAATATCAAATTATGACAGTGACAGAAGTGGCCTTGATGATAAAATGGAAATATTTATGAGGATTACAAGGCTGTGTATAAAAAATTGTTGAAAACGTGTAAAAATAATGAAAGATTGAAAGAAGAGAATCTTTGCATAAAAAACACCATACAAAAATTAGAAAAGAAACTGATGTTGACGTCGGATGAGCTTGGTGAAGCTAGAATGAAATTAATAAATGCTGAAAAAGGATTGAGAATGTTCAATAGAGGCATGGAAAAACTGGATAAGTTGATAGAAACCAGTAAGGCTAAAGGGAATTTCGAAGGCATAGGTTACAAAGGTGAGTGTTCGAAAGTTAAGGAAGAAAATTCTGATAAGTTTAGATCAGCCTAAGAGGTAGAAGCACCGAAAAGGACTTGAAGATTTATACCCACATGTCATTTTTGTGGAGTTGTTGGGCATATAAGGCCAAGGTGTTATCAGTTACTACAGATGTTGTTTGAAAGAAGATAATGACGAAAAAATATACACATTCTATAAAAATTTCAACATCAATTATCAATATCTAAATCTTCTTGGGTAAAAAGAAGTGAACTGCAAGCTCTCATAATTTGTACATTGATGAAGGCAACTCTACAACATGGTTGATATTTTGATAGTGGATGCTCACGCCATATGATGGGGGAAAAGACCTACTTGACTAATTATTAGAATTGTATGGATGGTCATGTGACTTTTGGAGATGGAAAGAAAGCTTCCATGATTGGTAGAGTAACATTGTGCGTGGATGGTTTGCCTCCTCTCAAGAATGTGCTTCATATTAATGGATTAAAAGCAAATTTGGTAAGTATAAGCCAACTATACGCTGATGGTTTGCTAGTTAAGTTCACAAGTGATGAATTTAGGGTACTTACCGAACAAGGCGAATGTATCATGAGCGGTAAGTGATCAGCCAACAATTGCTATATGTTGCAAGTCATGACTACGTGTAAATCAACCACTCATGAGAATAACATTGATTTATGACATCAAAGGCTTGGGCATGTGAATTTTGATCTCATCAACAAATTGACAAAATTGGAGGCTGTGAATGGTTTAGCCAAAATGAACAAAGAAGGAAAATCAATTTGCAGTGCATGTCAGATGGGAAAGTAGCTAAGAGTGCCACTCAAAAAGGTTAGATATGTTACCTCATCTTGTATACTTGAATTGGTTCACTTGGATTTAGTCAGTCCAACACAACATGAGAGCATTGGTGGAATGAGATACTTTCTAACTTGTGTTGATGATTATTCGAGACATACTTTGGTAGCATTTTTGAAAGAAAAATCTTTTGCATTTAAGGCTTTTAGAAGCCTATGTGTGTAGGTGATGAAACTGAAAATTTTGACTATATTGAGAATTCGATCGGATCACGAAAGAGAATTTGAGAATGCAAGCTTTAATGAATTCTGTGATGAGTATGGCATCTTACAAGAATTTTCAGTGCCTAAAACTTAACAACAAAATGGAGTTGCAGAGAGGAAAAATATAACACTTCAAGAAATAGCCAGATCTATACTGAATTGAAGTGAAATGTCTATGCGATTTTGGGCTGAAGTGATTAAGACAACATGCTATATATACAATAGAGTATATCTTCGAAGCTTTCTGAACAAGACGTCATATGAACTTTGGAAAGGAAAGAAACCAGATATAAGTTACTTTCATAATTTCATAAGCAAGTGTTATATTATTCAAGATCTTGAGCAACTTGAAAATTTTGAAAGCAAAAGTGATGAAGGAGTTTTCATTGGGTACTCAACTCATAGTAAAGCCTATAGAATGTACAATCAAAGAATAAGGAAAGTGCAAGAATCCATAAATGTTGTGATAGATGATGCATCTTTGTTAAATGGTCAAGTGACTGAAGCGAAACATAACAACCAACCATCCAAATCAACTTAAACAAGAAATGAGACAAAAGTGAAGAATTGCCCAAATTTGTAGTTAGTTATTGCAGAGGAAGTAACTACAGAAACTAATTTATTGTAAGTTACTGCTGAGGAAGTAATTGCAGAAACTGAAGAACTTTCAGTTACTTCGGATGATGAAACAACCACAACACTAGAAGATGATTTTAACCAAGGCTCTTCATCTCAAATCCAAAGAAACCATCCAGCATAAAATATTATTGGAGATATGAGCGAAAGAAGAAAAAAAAGAGAAAGAAAAAGGGTTGATTATCAAGAACTTGCAGGATATCTGTGCTGCACTTCCTCACTTGAACCAAAGAACGTTAAAGAAGCACTATAGGATAAATTCTGGACAGCAGCTATGCAAGAAGAGTTAACTCAGTTTGCACGGAATGATGTATGGGAATTAGTGCCAAGACTATGGGAATTAGTGCCAAGACCACCAGGTACTAATGTAATCGGTACAAAGTGGGTGTTTTGGAATAAAATAGATAAAAAGGGTAATGTTACCAGGAATAAAGTAAGGCTAGTAGCTCAAGGATATTCTCAGGTGGAAAGTATCGATTTCGACGAAACATTTGCACCGATGACATAACTTGAATCGATCTGATTACTATTGGACATAGCATGTATAAAAGGTTTTAAACTTTATTAGATGGATGTAAAGAGTGCTTTTTTGAATGGGTTTATACCGGGAGAAGTCTTTGTGGAGCAACCGAAAGGTTTCATTAATTCAGCCCATGTAGACTATGTCTACAAACTAAAGAAAGCACTTTATGGACTCAAATAAGTACCAAGAGCATGGTATGAAAGACTCACTCAATACTTTATCAAGCAAGGATATAAATGAGGTAGTGTTGACAAAACCTTGTTTATTAAAAAGTTCGAATCTGATTTTGTTTTAGCTCATATTTATTTTGATGATATTGTGATTGGTGCTACACGTTCAAAGATGATCGAAGAATTTGTTAAGCTAATGACATATGAATTTGAAATGAGTATGATGGGTAAGTTAAATTTCTTTTTAGGTTTGCAAGTGAAACAAGTGAAAGATGGAATTTTCATATCGCAAACCAAATATGCTAGCAACATAATAAAGAAGTTCGGTCTTGAGAAAACTAGACATGCAAGAATACCTATAAGTGTCTCAATGAAACTAAACAGAGATGAGAATGGGAAAAGTGTTGATGACAGTTTATATCGTAGCATGATTGGTAGCTTATTATACTTGACTACAAGTAGGCCAGATATGTACTATAGTGTTGGAGTATATGCTCGCTATCAATCGAATCCAAAAGAAACACATCTGATAGCGGTCAAGAGGATTTTCATATATGTAAGCGGAACATCAGATTTTGAAATATGGTATACATCATATTCAACATCTTACCTAGTTGGATATAGTGATGCGGATTGAGCTGAAAATTTAGATAATCGTAAAAGTACTTCAAGGGCTATTTCTTTTTGGGAAACAATCTGATCTCTTGGTATAGCAAGAAGTAAAATTCAATCTCATTCTTGACTGCTAAGGCCGAATACACAGCTGCAGGAAGTTGTTGTTCACAACTACTTTGGATGACATAAATGTTAGAGGATTATGGGATTGATCTGAACGAGTTAACAATTTTATGCAGCAATAAAAGTGCAATAGATATTTCAAAAAATCAAGTTTAGTATTTAAGAAAAAACATATCGATCTTCGATATCACTTTATTCAAGAGCTCGTGGAAAGCAAGACAGTCATCTTATCTTATGTTCTACTGAAAAGTAGTTGGTGGATACTTTCATGAAACCTCTTGGTGCGGTAAGGTTTTAACTACTTAGAGGAGCTTTAGGACTTTGCGCCCTTCATTACTAGTCTCTTTTTATTTTTCAAAAGAAAAGGAAAAGAAATCAGTATTAAAAAAAGAAAAAGAAATTAGTATTAAAAAAAAGGAGAACGCAACCTTTTTCCTAAGGGTTTTAAAATTCCTAACTTCCTTCCTTATTCTTACTGCTGCTGCACACCCAAGTCCCTCACAACCTCTCCATGCAAGTCTCCTCTCCAAGAAAATCTCTTCTGTACTCCATACAAGCCACTCCCTCAAGCAAGTCACGTCTCTCTCCTCTACTCAAGCATTCATCTTAGGTTTATTTTTGTTTCTTCATCTCACCAGTCCTTCAGTGTTGGTGTTGGTTATCACGCACGTTTCTCCAACCTTTATACTTCGGTGGTGGTTCATAATATTCGGTATTCATCATCTGGTATTGACTTTCTCTTCACCTTATTAACTAATTGGGTTGTGATTGAAACTGAAGAATTGTGGTTCACTATCTTGTATTGTGATTGGGTCTGTGGATTTTGTTGATTCATTTGACTAATTGCGTGGGATTATATTGCTTTGCTCTCTGATTTGTTGAATCTGAGCTAAATTGACGTCAAAGCCTCCTAGTTTACTGATTGAGTCTTAACTGATTGTGGATTGTGAATGTTTGTAGTGGATTTTTTGATTGGAGTCTCAGTATTTATTGGTTATTAATTTTTGCGTTGATTGGGATCTTGATTGCTTATGCTTGGTATTTACTGCCTTGTTGACTTTTGATCGATTGAAATTGGATTATGGGGAAAAAAAGGAAAATGTTTTATTCTCAGTTTATGAGAAAAATGCAGCAGCTCCTATACGACGTTCAAGTCGCTTGCAATTTAATCCGGCATCTGATAGAAGTTTTACTAGGGCAGGATCATCTTTGGCAATGTCTATTGACATTCTGGATGTCTAGGATCAAAATGATCCTGTTGACAATATTACTTGGGTGATAGAATCCATGGTGGAAGAATCAACTTCAGATTTTGAAGCACCTCCTCCAGCTCAGTTTGTTCCACCGTTAGTACCTCCTCCGGTTTTGAGAAAGCGTACAAAGATGAAATGCCACAAGATTGTACGCCTGCCTCGTTATCGTCCCTCAATTAGATTGCCAGTCGACAAAGCAATTTCCTTCAAGTTTTATACTCCAACCGCCAAGCAGAAATGGGGTAGACTCTTAGATATCGAGTTTGTTCTTGATCGGCCAATAAACCTGGATCAATTTCAAAATCATGATCTGCACACATTACTTTTGGAGTGTACCTTGTTACAAGCCTCACTCCTTCCTCAACATTATGACTCCACTCTAGTAAAAGAATTTTACTCCAATTTGACATGTGATATTTTGAATGTGGATGCCATCTCTTTTGGAGTTGTTTATGTGCAGGGTTGGGTAGTTAATTTTGATGCTACTAGGTTGAATCTATTTTTGGAATTTGATAATGTGATTGGTGATTTATTATATGATGATGAGTGGGTTATCTCGACAGATCTGATTGCCACGGTTTTAATTAGTGGCAAACTGACTGCATGGCCATCCAGTTCTGTTCTTCGATCATCAATGTTGACCTAGAAGTATTTTGTGCTCTTTAAATTGATTGTGGCTAATTTGATGCCCAGTACCCATGTTGTGACCATTTATCTGGCCCAGGCCAAGTTGCACTATGCGATTGGTATAGGAGTAAGTTTCAATCTTGGGCGTCTCATTATCGACGCAATGCTAGCTATTGGGAGTAACTCTCACTCTCTCTTATATTTTCCATGTTTGATCTCACAATTTTTGTATTCCAATGAAGTTCTCAGGATTGAATCAAGCATCCTTGAGTCCATAGCATTGATGGCTATCTTTCCACAGATTTTTCGCCAACCACGGGTGGTGGACTTGCCTTATGTTGCTTCGGATGCTGCTAGGACCTCAAATGTTAATCTTCACGTTGCCTTATTTTCTAAGATTGAGCGGATTGAACGTGTTCTTCAACTTACTACTGAAGCCCTTCGTAACTTGAACCAGTGAGTTCTTCGTTTTCTGGGAGCTTCTTAATTTTGACTTTTTGACATCTATTGTCCCAAAGGGGGAGAATACAAATAAGATGTATTTTTTTCTTCTCTTTGTCTTTTATTGACTGGATTAACACAAATAAGATGTATTTTTTCTTCTCTTTGTCTTTTGTTGACTAGACTTGGATTTTGCTTATGTAGTTGAATATTGCATTGAGGGGGAATAGCAAGAATTTTTATTATATGTCCAATTATCATTTCTATGTGTAGTTCTTGAGTTGAGACAAAAATGTTAAAAAGAGGGAGATTGTTAGAATATATTTTATATATTCCTTGGTTGGTTTTGTCATTTTAAATTGGACATATAAGAAAATTGAAATTGTTATATGGAATGATAAAGATGGGTGGAGATTGTGTTTTAATGGATATGCAGCAGATGTGAAGATTTTATTTAAATTGAAGTCTATCAAAACATGCATCTAGGGATTGGGTTTTAATTGAAGTCTATCAAAAAGGAGGTGATCTGGAAAAACAACGTGGGTGTGTGCACTACTGTTGGGTGTGGAAGTCACATGTGAGATCAGAAAAGAGTTGTTGGCTGCATACTTGATGTTATGTGGCTGTATAACGTGTTGTGTGTTATTGGTATAAGGTTAAGGAAGCCCCACATAGATCTCTTTAAGTGGTGCTGCTCACATACTTGATTTAAGATAAAAGTCTATTAAAAACACGTTAGTGGAGCTAAAACAGGTGGCTGCGTGTACGACAGTTGGTGTGTGTGCATGAACTTCTGGTAGAATACATTTTTCATGGGTCTTTGAAGAAATATATTGGTTGCTACGTATGTTAAGGAATATATGTGATTAACGTATTTCTAGGTGTGCTATGGTGAAGTTGTTTTGTCAATAAGGTAAATATTATCTTTGGTGATGTGGGGACTGGTTATTACTTGAAGCAACATCGTGACTTATTCTTGTGAAGAAAGAATCAACTATGGAGAAAGTTTTCAACTGGGATATTTTGAGGAGATAAATTCATAGGGAAGTCTTCGTTTGTCTCAAGCTATGTAGCACGGACACAGCAAAATGAAACCGTGTCCACGTGTCGGACACCCACTGACACACGGTGGATACAGCTCGGACACGTTTAGAGACCTCTCGGACATTGCTTAATGGAATATATGCTCCATGTTTTTTGAAAGAGGCTTATAAAATATCAAATATGTATGAACTATCAAGATGTTGGAAGTCTTGAAACACATCAATCAATATATATCATATTATGAATTCTGAATTTTTTTCTTAATTCTAAATTTTATAATATATATATATGCCGTGTCCGTGTCTACCAAATTTTAGAAGTTTGTGTGTCCTCGTGTCCGTGTCCGTGTCCGTGTCTATGCTTCTTAGGTCTCAAGTATTTGGTTATTTAATTTTCAGTTGATTAAATATCTTAGCTATTTTTATTTATTATTGCTTTGAGTGAAAGTAGTTAAAAAAATCCTCTGACGAGGTTAATACGAGTCGGTCGTGTTATCGAATGTAAAAATCTTTTATGGATAGTGAGGTTGAGAGATAGTTACAAAGATTGAATGGTGCAATTTTAGGTCAATCTTGTGTTATTCTATTGAACTACTGTAAAAGTGATTAATTTGGGTAAGGGTCCTGTAGATGTAGGTAGAATGTGTCGAATTGTATTATCAAATTTTGGTGTTTTTATTATTTCACTTTTGTGTAGTTTTATTCTGTTTGTGCAAAGGAAACTTTGAAAAGTCTGCGAATTAATTAACCCCTTTGGTTTTTCATTAATCAAACAAACATGTGTAAAATAGGGCTAGACCCATAATAGAAAGAAGCAAGAAGTTAAAGATGAAGATGAATGAAGGATGTAGTAAGGAAAAGGGGAAGAAAAGAAAGGTTAAAATGGCTGGTAGTTAAAAAAGGAAGAGAAGTGGAAATAGATGGAGTCGGGGAAAAAGAAAAGGGACGTATGTGCGGTAGTATAGATAACAATGTCTATAACTCTAAAAATAAATAAATGGATGAAATGTATAGAGTGAGAAAATTTTCACCCAAGAAAGGTTTTTCAAAAATAAAGAGTAAGTTAAAAAATGATAAGTTTTATTTATATCAAACTTGTGTATCTTATAACAATCCAAAACTGAAAAAAAAGGTGGATTCTTGTGGTGCTTGTTTATCATTAGGCAACAACGTTGACAACTCAAAATCAACACATAAAAAAATAAGGCGGATTCTTGTGGTGCTTGTTTATCATTAGGCATCAACGTTGACAACTCAAAATCAACACATGGGCTGCATGTCTTAAGGTTTGAGAGTAAATCCTCAAAGACGAAGCATACATGCTGCAGCTGCACAATAATTTTGAGCTACTCGTCTAGAAGCATAATTAGGCTGTCACCGATTTCAATTCAATCCTCAATTCATTGGCCTAGAATTAATGAAAATTGATACGTAAACCGTAGTTACAATAAAATTTACCTCCGAGAATGTTAACATCAAATGATCAGTATATAGTTGAACTTACATGTGCTGGCCATGCCATTATCAGGAACAAAAGCAATGAAAGTGATGATGCGAAGCTTTCGTGGATAATCTTAATTGTGCCCTTTATTTCTTAACATGTCTAAGTCAACCCTAAAAGTTAGCTTAAGAGGAGGAGATTTGCACATTATTATAAATTATTGAATGCTCTTATATTTATCCGATATGGGATTCCTGGCAAGTGAGTTAACGTAATCCATGACTGATTACAGGGAGATAACTTTTTTAATGCACCAAATTTAAATTCAAAGTTAAAAAAACAATATATCGCCAAACTTATGACCTAACATTTTCCAATAGGTAATGCCTTTTCAGAAAATATAAAAAAATAATAATAGCTAACGGTTACACCAAACGTACGGACAGTTCTACAGACAAATAACTCATACAAACTTTGTTCTTAACAATTTGAGTATGATTTCCACTAAGTTACACTTAGAATGACTCGCATGGAGTCTCTGTCAGCCTAGTTTAACCAATACAAATCAGACACTTGCGTCGTTTATCATGCTGCCTAAAATGGTCATTGTCGACTGTAAAGCAACAGGCACATGTGGTGGGGTACTAATTAATCAAAAGTAAAGGAAATAATTGAAGCCGCCCCATTAGACTGTCAAGATAGAATAGTGCACGAAACAGAATTTTAGGTCCCAAGACTTGTATGATTGTACCACCAGTCTTGGTTGGTCATGATAGGACCACATATGTCCACAGCAAAGTTGGTCCAAGAACCCCACACGACAATAGGCGATTTATACTCGGAACTTACTAATTGTTTTTCAAATAATTTTTAAAATTAAAAGTATAAAATAATAATATTTTAATTAAATTTGAGCTTAAATTATTTAAACTTACCTTATATTCAACTATTCTAAATAAAACGATATTGTCAACAAATGTATATATAATATTGAGGAACCTAATGATTTTTGCAAATTTGTATCGTGAATTTATTTTTTATTCTCAATAATTCTACCATAATTTTTCATGTGGATTATAATTAATTAATTTTTATTTTATAACTGGATCAAATAGAGACTTACAGATTTTTTTTAATATAGTTTTACTCATCTTAACAGATTTACACCGTGTGGTATATACAGACCTTGATACAAGTTGAGAAGCGAATCAAAAAATCCAATACATGTGTTTATTACAATAACTATCAAGTGCTGAATTTCAAGAAGAGTTAGAAGTAAAAGTTGAAGTAATTAGGGCTAATTTCGTGCTTTAAGATTTAGTCATTATTATTCTTTTTTATTGTAAATGGATGATAATATACTAATAAAGTGCAAAATATTTTTAATATTTTTTTTTGTAGTTGTTGTATAGTTTTTTAATTTAGATTAGGACCTATTAGGACCTAAACTTTAATCTGATTAGGAAAAAAATCCTAAAGGCAGTGATGCTTTCATTGTGACATTAGGAATTTGACTTGAAATAAGGCTTCTAGTGTATTAGTTAAGGTATTCCACTAGAGTCCTAATTAAGGTAGAACATAGTTTTTTTTTTAAAGAGGCTGTTTGTTTTAGCTGTTTTTTAATTTTTTGTTATAATTTTTGTAAATTAAAAAATAGGTCTTACAAAACATGTTTGGCTAAACACATTTATATATTTCATTTCTAAAAATAAAAAACGGCATCTAGTTTATAAAAAACGTAAAAATAACATTTTTATGATTTTTGAAAACAAGTTTTTATAATCATTTTTTTCACAAAAACATATCATATTTCAAATTTTCTCTTCTCTGCGTTAATTTCATCTTTTGCGTCTTCAACATTTTCAGGTTTATTTTTACATCTATTTATTGCTTTTGTGATTTCTCTTGTTTCTCTTGTCTATGATATCAGACCAATAACTAAATAGAAAAACTGGATGCGGTAGAGGAGAGATAAAAATTATGAAAAGAAAAAAAGATGTAAATATGTTTACTAAAAGTAACATGTAAAACTTCTGTTTTGAGAATAAACTTCTGCAATCTTTTTTAACGATAAAGAAGACGATATTATTTCACCTCCTATGCTGTTAAACTTAACGAAGATCTTATCCAATTCTTTATAAAGAGCTAAAATAACGTTTCTTGATCCTCCCATCTTTTAAATCTGAGACAGGTTTAAGTGTAGCTGTTTTCTTCTTCCTCATGAGTCATGTCTTCGTCTTTGCAGTGTCCTCACGTCTATGTAGCTTTTTTCTTCTCATCATTTAATGCGCAGAGTCTTTTAAAGCTAGTCTTTACATTATCTATATGGAGTAGCTTTTTTCTTCTCTCATTATTTAATGCACAAAACCTTTTAAAGCTGTTCCTCACATAGTCTTTAGTGTGAAGCAGAGCACTTGTCATCATTTAATGCGCAGAGCCTTTCAAAACTATTCTTCGTGTAGTCTTTAGCGTGGAGCAGAGCATTTGTCTTCACACTTTTAAATATAGTAGCCATCATTTAATACAGTAAGCCTACTCTTCAATGCCAATGCCTAGTATTCATATATCTTCCTATTGTTACAAAATTTAACTTACTCTGCCACATGGCTTTATTATATTAACGTGATAGTTTTGCTTCTTTTAAGTGTGGATAACTGTTGGCTGGCTTTTGTCTTTTGTGACTTCCATGTTTTCTTTAGTGGGAAGCTAAAATGTTGGATTATTTTGTATCATCATGTACATATTATTGTCACATGTTTATTTTAAATTATATTTAGGATTTAATACTTTGTAAAGATTATTATGATTAATGTCACTTATATGTTGTTACATAACTATTATAGAGATGTATTTAATTTCATTGATGGTTAAAGAAGTGAATAAGAGAAATTAAACGACTGCTACTTTTTTAAAATCTGGTTAGAAAAATATTAAAGCAGGGTTTTAAATAAAATTCAATAAGGATAATTATAATTATTACACATAAGAGTATAATTACAAAAAATATAAATAGGCTGATAAAATTAAATATATTTTTATTTTCAGTTTTATTAGAAATCTTAACTAAATAAGTTTTTGTTTTCAATTTTTATATTACAAATCTCAACCAAACAAATTTTCGTTTTTTTAAATAGAAACAAAAAACATAAAATAAAAACAACAGAAAAATAGAAGTAGAACCAAAAAGCCCCTTAGCTAAATATAAACTATTATAATTCCAATTCAATTACTATCAGTACTTACAACTTTAATTTAAGTTAGAGTTCTTATTACACTTATAATTAGGATGTTTATCACGTTTCTTGTGTTCACCCTATACAAAGGGCATTTGTAACCCAACAAAAACATGTTGAGATTTGAGTTACAAATTATTGAGAAATGCGATTGCTTAAGGTACTTTAGACGAATGTAGCAATGACTTGAATGTAGAGTTAGCTTTTGATGTTTAAAATTTACTTGATGTTAAGCAGGCTGTGGTATATTCTAAATCTGATCTTATATTACCATTGAGACGTTTCCAAGTGATAAGATGTCTACACCCTTTGATGATTTATTATTTAAATAGGTGAGAGTGATTCTGTTCTGAGAGAAATTATCGATCCTCTTAACTATGATGAAGTAATAAGTGATCATTATGATAAATAGAAGGCAGTTACGTAGAAGGAGATAAAGCTTATATATGGTAAACAATTGTTTAGTAGTAGGCTAAAATTTTAAGAAGTTTCAAACCCATTAATTACTAGTGGGTGTTGAAGACAAGGTTGAAAGATTCAAATCAAGGCTTGTGGCTTGGGGGTACACATAGAACGAAGAAGTGAACTATATAACCAATTCCAACTAAGGACTCGTTTAGGATCATTACGAATTTAGCAACTCATTTTGATATTAAACTTCCCTAGATGGTGATAAGGACTTTAGGAGAGCCACACCCCAAAAGTTAGCTTATGAGGGTAGAGAGCCCAAAATCCTTATAAATCTCATATCAACTTTATATTTAATCGGTATGGGATTCAAGTCTCATACTTTACAATTAGATTAAACCGTAACAGATGGATGTTAAGAAAACCTTTTTGAATGATGACAAAGTAAAAGTAAAAGAAAAAGAGTTATATTAGTAGTTGTACTTGAAAATTTATGAGGTGGTTGAATTTTGAGATAATACATCTGACTCTTGCAAGCAAGTCCGTATTGTGGGTCTTATATATGAATGGTATATTAATTGTCAACAATGATCGTATTGTGGGTCTTATATATGAATGGTATATTAATTGACAACAATGACTTGAGCCTGTTATAAAATGTTCTGAAAAAACTTTGACACAAAATATCTCAGACCTATATATATATATATATATTTTGAGCGGGGATTCATGCCAATATGTGCAAGGAGGTTTTGGCCTAGCTCCAAAAGGCTTACGTTGATAAAATCTCAAAGACGATGAACATGTAAGATTGCAAGCCTAATGGGCTGTTTGGTTGATGAATTTAGGAAGGAGTTAATAAATATGGAATAAAAAGTGAGTGATTGATTGTTGATTATCATTATAGAAGTAATGGTTTGATATTTCACTTTGGAGAAATCCTCTATACCTCTCATTTAGTAGAGGAATGAAACTCATTTATTAGTAGAGACTCATTTTATTGATTAATTAAAGTATAATTAATTAAAATAATATTATTAATTAATTAAGTAAATTATAATTAATTAAAATACAATTAGTTAAAATATAATTCATTAATTAATTAAAATATAGTAATTAACTATTTAATTAAAATATAATTAATATAATATAATATAATTAATTAATTAATTATTATAATTAATTAAAATATAATTCATTCGTTAATTAAAATACTGTAATTAATGTATTAAAATATTATTATTTATTAAAATATAACTAATTAAGATATAATTATTCATTAATTAAAATATTTTAATTAATTATTTGATTAAAATATAATTAATGAAAATATAATAAATTAAAATATTATTATCATTAATTAATTACATTATAATTAATTAAAATAATATTATTAATTAAAATATAATTATTCATTAATTAAAATATTGTTACTAATTAATTAAAATATTGTAATTAATTAATTAATTAAAATATTAAAATTAATTAATTATAATATAATTAATTAAAATATTATAATTAATTACATTATAATTAATTATAAATAAATAAATAATTAGTTACAATATAATTAATTGAAATATAATTCATTGATTAATTAAAATATTCTAATTAATTAATTACAATATTCTAATTAATTAATATATTGTAATTAATTGATTACATTATTTTTTACAAACCAACCATTATTAATAGTAATGGTAATCATTTTTTTTTCTCTTAATCAACTATCATAATTATAATGATAATATACATTATCATTTCTTACTATTTTCATTCATATTCGTATTATCATTCTCTTCGTTCCTATTCTTATTACCATTATCTCGTACAAACCAACTACCCCATAATATATTGCTTGTAATCAAAGATGATTGATACGTTTAAAAAAAGCACTGACAAGCTCCATCCTTACAATAGTTTAGTTGAGAGTTTGACATATTCATAATTGTACATATGCAGCCAATCGTTGGGATGCAATTTGATGTAAGACTTTATTACTTATACATGAAAAGGCATTCTTTATCTTTTGTATTTAATTAATTATAGTTGATATTTTAATACTGAAAATAATTCCTGAAATAATTTCTATGTAATTAAAATCATGATAAGATCATAATTGTGAGATTTAATTTGCATTAACGCATTATTCCTAAATACTCTTAGTTGCAGTTTCATCAAAATGAGATATTATTGAAATGGCAAAATTGACGCACATTATGTTTCTTTCTTACAAAGAAAATAATTGATCTCATAAATTAAAATATGGAGATACTTAAACTAATGTGTAGGTGATTATTAAATAATAAGTCACTAAACTGACTCAACTATGAGAATCCCAAATGGATTATTTCATGTGTGTCTGTGAATTTTCTCATAATGATAGTTATATAATTGATCATTAGAGTTGAGATTACCAAGGTATTTAGTGTGAGAATTACTATGTTTTGATGCTACTTATGAATTGTTCTAGGATAATTTAGTCGGTAGTACTTGGATGCAGTATTAACTATATAGAAATAGTTGAGTAAGTCAATATAAGATTCGTCACTTTAAAGTAATTAGAGAGAATATTATGTTATTCTTGATTAGTAATGATTTATGGAATTCTCTGACCAGAGTAAATTGACATTTGAAAAGATGTTTTCAAATTTCGATTTTCAAATTTCAATTATAAATCAATTATTAATTAGCAAGAATGAATGTGGTTGGAACAAAATAGTAGACATTATATCCATGCTCTATCCAATTGAAAAATTGGATGACGAAAGGATTAAATTATACATCATAATCATACATGAATAGGTTAAATTAAACCATTTTGAAATTTCTAACATTTGGATGGTCATGACATGTTAGACATCAATTTTGATTTATAATTATAAATTATTTAATTGAATAAAGATAAATTAAAAGATTCCAATTATAAATTAGAATTATAATTTATAATCATTATTAATATATTAGGAATCTAACGAGTGACATCAAAGAGTAATTTATGAAAGAAAAATTTATTTAATTAATTTAAACTTAATTATAAAATTGGAGAAACTTTAATTATCAAATATTTGATATTTGATTTCATTAAAATTAAATTAATTAGAATTAAAATTTGATTTTAATTATAACAGAAGAATTTAATTTTAATAAAATTAAAAATTCCTAATGATTTTTCTATTAATAAGAAATACAAACAAGGAAGCTAGCATTTTTTGTTTTCCTCTCAAAAGTTGAGAAATTACTTTGATAGATATCGTCAGAAGCTAAACGATTAAACAATTCATGATTGACACGATGAAGGACTTATCAAAAGATTTCAACAGGAAACGTGAATTAGGTATGGTTCGTATTTTGCAATTCATGTTTTTATTCTAGCTATACAATTATCGAGTTTCAATTAAAATCTGTAAAAAAAAAACTTATTTTTCTGCTAGGTCCGTGATTTAATCGCGGTTAGATTCCGACAGGCATAACAGAATTGGAAGACCCAACTATATGCAAATGATTTGTAGTTTAATTTACCACACATTTGCAGTTGGAGTGGCTGGCGGATTTGTGGCAAAACCAAGAAGATTCCATTTGAATGCAACACGATGAATTCTAAGCTACGTGAAAGGAACTACTGATTTTGGGATTTTATACAAGAAAAAATGCTTCAAATCAAATTGAAAGATGCCGTGATGTGGAAGGAGGAGACCATTATACTCGGTGATCAACTATTGGCTGTATGCAGCGAACAGCATCATTATGAATAACTGAAGTTGAGTATAGAGCTGCGGTTATGGCAGCTCTAGATAACACATAACTGGTGCTTATTCTAAAGGATCTTCAGCAATCAGTTAACTCGTCAACCCTTCTATATTGTGCTTACCAAAGAATCCAGTTCTTCATCCAAGTACAAAGCACTTAGAGATTCAATATAATTTTGTACAAGAAAAAGTACTTGAAGGTGAAATCAAATTAAATTATTTAAATGTTGGTGAACAAGCACTTGATATATTTTACAAAAGATCAACTAGAACAAAGTCTGAAGAATTCAAAAACAAAAAAAAAATACTAAATCAGTGTTATTGACTTCTTATTCATATTTGTGAAAGCTCAACTCATAGTTCAAACTGCTAATCTTACTTAGAAACTCAAATGAATCAAAGACCGAAGTCCCCCCACACCATGAAATAATAGTAAGTGACATTGTCCAGTTTGAAAAGGATAAAAGATAAAAAGTACAATAATAGTAAGTGATCAAGTGTATCTCACCCAGTTATATTAGAGCATGAGCAATGAGGATCAGTCAGAGCCACCTTCTTCTATATCATCATCTTTCTGTAGTCACAAGAATCCCAGTTTCAGAATTTGGAAGGTATTTTATTAATTTCGATCAGATTGCCTTTTATGGAGATCATCAACTTCATCAAATCAATGTAACACGGAAGAAACAAATTTGGCCAAGGAATACTTACCACCTCAGGGACCATCTGGTGTATCTTGGCATAAAAGCCATCCTGGCAGCATCATCCATATTCTTTTTCAGTGTTAGAGAATTTCTGAGCTTTGGCATGCTCAACGCCCCACTGGAGAATCTGTTCATCTCGGGACAGTCTTTCACAATTGCATTTTCAAGGGACGGGAAGCTGAAGGTCTGGTTCCCTGAGCAAAAGCATGAAATCCTTGGCAAACAATTGAGTTCCAAGTACGCCAATTGTCTGAAAACAATCTCATCTTCTGCCTCACCCTTCTTGGCTGTCACAATCTCTCTTAGCGTCTGGCATTCACTTATTTTCATTCTTACAAGCTGCCCCATACTTTTAGCTGTTGTGGGGGTTATCAGATATGTCAATCTGTCGCAATACGAGACCTCCAGAATTGTCAAGTGTTCGAATGAAACTGAGGATGGTACTAGAGACTTTAAGCGCCCACAGTATGAAACATCCAGATTCTCCAGATTTTGGAAAATCAGAGACCGAAAGGAATCTTCTTTCCATATATATGTCAAAGAAAAAAGTTTTGACAGCTTCAGCTCTCTTATCTGTGAAGGGTTCTTCGCATAGAACTTGGCCAAAAATTCGCCATGCCATATCTCCTTCAGAACGACATTTCTCTCCAATGTCAGTTCTTCCAAAGTAGGAAATGCGTCCTGAAAATATTAATGTCGTTTGTCAAATGTGAGACTCATCTCTTGAAAATATGTTGAGAAGGCACTTTTATGTAATTACTCCTATCCAGTTAACTAGTTAGAACTATGACTTGGTACTCAATGAAATTTTTACCGTTTCAACAAGGAAGAGGGGTCGTGGAACTGGCAGATGAGGCTGGCCAGCCCCTTGTAGATTTTGGAGACTTTGACAATCTGAAGCAAACGTCTCCGCTTCATGGCATCCATTTATCTCTAGCTTTTTCAGTAATGGCCATTCTATATGTAAACCAGAGGAGATTTTACCGAGTCCAGGTAAAGCTTGAAGTCTTAAGCAAGCTACTTTGGGAAACACAAGAATCTCTGCTACATCAAGTCTTTTTCCATTTGCAAAAATTTCTACCACCGAGGAGGAGTCTACCTCAAGCTGCTTTAGTTGCTCGAGACCTTTGGCTAGAGAAGCCGGAAAAACACTTTTCAGATTTGCACAATTGAAAATGCTTACTGATTGTATGTTTTTATAAGTCAGAATTCCTTCAGGATCCTTACTCCATAAGTTCTTCAGCTTAGGCAAACGGGATAACTGAATATTTGTTAATCCGGCTCTTCCAGCAGGTGTTTCCTTAGCGTTATCACCTTGGACATCAAATATCTCTACTACTGAATGGCAGTCAATCACTACCAGTGATTCAAGGTTCTGCAATCTTCTAAGTGTAGTAGATGGAAAAATTGACTGTAGCTTTTGACAGTGTTTAACTTTGAGTGTCTTGAGGTTACAGAAGGAATCTTGGCTCAGTTGGTTGTGCCAAAGCATTTTGATGCTATGTAAGTGCGAGATTTTCATCACTTTCAAATCAGGGAATTGGACCTGTGAAAACAAATTCATGTAGTTAAACAAATAAGCAACTTAATGATGGAAACATGACTACAACTCGGCTATTTGAAATCAGACCTTTTCACTGAAAAGAGAGAGTCTGGAAATATGAAGACTCTCCTTGCTCGTACAAGGACAAAAAACAAATTCCTTCAGTTTTGGGCAGTGTTTGATGTACAACTTGTTCAAGGACGGAAATGAAACATTGTTTCCCCAACAAAATCTTGTGAGGTTTGGAAGGTCCTTCAAGCTTAGGAATTCGAGCTCTGGAAACAGAAGCGTATCCGTCCTTTCCTCCCCAAGTACTGTAAGCACTTCTTTAATCAAATTGCATTTGTGCACCTCAAAACGTTTGAGTTTGACAAGTCTTGTAGAAGCAGAGGATGACAACAGATAAGTTAAATTATGGCAGCCCTTTATGCGTAGAAGTGTCAGATTCTGAAAGCAAGTTATTTCTAGTGGGTATACTGAAGGACGTGGCAACTGCTGTGAGACTATTGAGCATGCCTTCAAGGCCTGCAGGCACAATCGTTGTTAAAATTTTCTTTAACTAAAAGAAAGTTCTAATGAAAACTACTGAGGATACCTTGTCATTCAAAAATGGTGTGGAAGTAGCGAGAGTTGTTTCTTGAGAACCAGCAGAAACTCTCCTGGTATTGGAGCAGAAATTCATGAGCTTCGGTAGATGTTTTAGTTCCAAGGAGCGTAACTGTGAGAAATTAAATTCTGCAGTTACTTGATTGTCATCTTCACAAGTGACGATCTCTTCCATGACCTGGCAGTCAGTTATTTTCATCTCTTGGAGCTGCAGGAGGCCTCTAAACATGGACAAGGGAAACAGATTCTTCAACCTTTCACATTTCTCTACAACTACTGCTTGAAGTTTATGGAAAGATTCCGCTGTGAGCTTACCATTGCATATCTTTTCAAGGTTAATCAAATTTTTAAGAAACAATGATTCCAATGCGGGAAAAGCACTGCGAAGATGCCCCTCCACAGGATGAACAACATATCGAATCCCATTGCTGTTCTGGATATGGAAATGTTTCAATCTCGGAAAACCTTCACTATCTAATTCATCAAGGACATTCATAACATCATTCAATCTGTCCAAAAGTAGATACTCACTTCTCTTCAACACCACCATAATGCCATTTTCCAAATTCCTGCATGTGCTAAGCTTTACTGCCCTGGATCCTTCATACTCACCAGACCAGTCCCAGCAATCACCTACAAGAATTCTGTATCTTGTCAAGCTCTCAAATAGTATGTCCTTTGGAAGGGATCTGGGATCTTGAATTTGCAAGTCTAATGAGACCAACTGAGACAAATTCTTCAATTCATCAATGCTAGCATTTCCTTTCTGAAATTTGGATGCTGAAAGCTCCCAGCCAACGTAACTGTTCGCCATATATAGCTCTTCTAATTGGGACAAGCTAGAGATAACATTTGGCGGTATCACAGTTAGATTAACACAGTTGCTCAAATCGAGTACCTTCAGCCTGGTCAGGTTTCTCAATTCTCTTGGCAGGGACTTAATGTCGGACCCAGCAAAGCTAAGAATGATCAGTTTCCTGAGTTCTCCAATAATGGCTGTATCGCCTAGGGTGCATTGATCAAGATACAGTGTGCGAAGGTTCTCCAGAGAACTAAATGATATAGGCAGTGAAGGAGACTGTATACATGTCATGTGCAAGACTTTAAGCGCATCCAGTCTCTCAAAAATTCTGTCTGGCAATTTTAAAGAAGGATCTTTACCCCCAATGTAGAAGAACTTAAGCTCTGGACAATTTAACTGATCAGGCAGCTCTTCGACATCACTTTGTAAGGATATTGAAGTGCACTTCTTCAACATATCTTCATCTGGCCATTCAACAAGCTCAGCTTCATCCTTTACTACAAATACATGTTGTTCCCTGGATGCAATTGAAAGGGCCACATCGCGCACAACTTTATGCATACTGAATGAATCACTGGTGTCACCATTTTCCAGCAAACAAGAAGCCTTGAGGCTACGGACTAGCGAATTCACTCTGTCCCGTGCCTCTTCAGTTGTGTAAACACCATGGAATAAACCCAAACCCATGCCATATTTTAACAGGTTATGTATGGAAGCATTATGAGTCATGAGACCACAAAGCAAGAAAGTCGACTTAAGTTCCTGACTTTCTAACTGAGAGTAACTCAGCTCCAGAGTTGCGTATATGACTGCCTGCATGCCCCTGATACTGCTAGAGTTAGGCCTTCTTAGTTGACGCAAGGCATTTTTCCATTCAAATGAAGTTTTGTTTCTCAAAGCCCTTGCAACAGTTACAATTGCTACTGGCAAGCCAGCACATTCTTTGGCTATCTCAGTTGCTGTATAATGCAGCTCAGGATCATCCACACAATCACCTGCCATCTCCTTGAAGAGATCCCAGGCTTCTTCGTAAGGTAGTACTTCCACACCAAAATTTTTCTGAGTATTCATCTCAGTGGATAATACATCCAGACTTCTTGATGCCAGCAATATTTTACAATTTCCACAAGAAACTCCAATTCCCTCTAAATCAATGCTATCCCAAACATCATCGAGAATAACTAAAACTTTGTTCTCCTTTTTCAACCTCTCCCGTAGGTGACCCGCTCTCCCAGCTATGCTCTCCTCATCAAATCTCATACCCAACTTGTCTGCAATTTCCCCTTGAATCTTTTTGGGGTCAGGATTTTGAGTTACAGTAGCCATAACCACTTCATCAAATAGCTTATCCTCCAATGCTTGCCTACCAACTTCTTTGACGAGCGTGGTCTTACCGACACCCCCCATCCCATACAAACCGATGATATTAATACCTTTATCGCGAAATGCAGACATTATTTTTCTTGAAGCAGGCATTCTGGACTCGTAACTCTTGTAACCTTCAACAGCTGTGATTCCTTTCCATCTTGAAGTGACAGAGTAGGAAACTCTATCAAACCTACCTTTTTCCTGGAGTTGTTCAACAACCTTTGCCATGTCTATTGCCTTCTTGCTTATTTGGTAACGAAGCATGAAATTGGGATATAACCCATCAAAAAAACTCGTCTCTTCATGCTCTTCAACATCAAAAGAATGACTTGCTTCTTCTACAATATCATGCACTGCTTCTAGCCACTTCCTGACATCAGCTTCCACTTCTTCCCCATTTCTTCTAGCATCATCAACCATATGCTGCACCCTCTCCCTAACAAGCACCAACTTTTCTACTTCTTCCTTCAGGCCCTGGATGTTGTCCATGTAATAGTATACATAAGCAATTACAGTCTTTATAGGACCAAGCAAGTACTCAACTATCATTGGTCCAATAGGAGCAATCAATTGGTCAATCAAGTAGCCAGCAACCATCAAAGCGATGGAAAGAACGATACTAGCCATTTCTACTTCCCTCTTCTCTCGTTTCTCCTCTTCTTTTTCCTTCTTCAATCTTCCTCAGGACTGTGTAAAAGGCCCCTCTTCAGAATATAGTGTGTAATCAAGAACAAATAACAGAGAGATCGACAATCAAGAGATAAAACTGAAGAGGTTTACAAAGAAAAATTGCGATCGGAGGGACATGGGACGCCGGGAAGAAATGTTGAAGAAATCAGAGACAAGAAATTTGTTATTGAGTAAGTTTAGAAGCAGTTCTTACAGATCAGTAACTTACGAGATGAGATAGTCACAAAGGCCTTCTCACCCTGCTAGCTGCCAAAGAAGCAAAAAGTCTGGGCTTTCCTTCCATCAGCTAGCGGCAAACGAACAAAGGAACAAATTCATAGAGAGAACAACAAAGCCAAATACAAGACACGGATGGCAGTGAAGATGTCCCTAGCTCCTAAATACAAGTAAAGGGTGAACGCAGAAGGGAACTACGATTGACCTGGTAATGAACAAATGGTGGCAGGTGGGGCAGGTGGGGCATACAAAGTATAGACAGTGACAGAGGACAGAACCTAGTAGTTTTCATAGGAGAAGTTCATATACCCTTCTTAACGGCAAAGTAATAATTTTGAGACATTGGTTTTTCCAGCACTTCTTAGAAATTTACGCTGCATGTAATAAAAATCCAAATATGTGAATGTCTACTTCCTGAAGAAATCTACCACATGTGTCTTACCAGAACCTGCCTCAATCTATATTATCACTTGGCGTAAGACTCTTTTGATATATGTTATGGGAAGTTTGGTCTGGTGTGAACACAATTTTTTTGCGGACGTGGATTCAGATCTTCCGTAAGATTGTCAGGTTAAAAAATAGTTACAAATCTTTTTTCTCAAGAGAACCATTTAGTTAGACCGAGTAGTCTGTAAACACGATAGTCTGGGTAGCGTTTTCTAGGGGAGGGTTTGGTCAAGGAAGATCACTATTGAAGCAGTGTTACTATCACATGCAACCCGGAAAATCATAGCTGCAGAAAAGTCTTGGGAGCATTTATGCAAATTAATTAATCAGATTATACCTCGTACCCTGTGGAGTAGATATCTAATAATTAGGAAACATGGCCAATTCTTGGGGCAATCACAAAAAAAAAAAAAAGATCAGACCACGTCGCGTGACAACCAATGCTTCCATCAGAATAAAGACACGTGTTTGGTGGAAAACAGGCCCCTGAATTTTGTAATCAGATAAGACTTAAGTTTCCACATGGGCAGATTATCGAACGATCAGAGATAGTACCAAGTGCCGTAGGCGACGCCATTTCTTAAAGTGCACTTTGAATCTTCCAATCAAGTTTGAATGCGGTGGAAAAATATAAAAGTAATGCTGTTCTCCTTAGTACGTCGTCCGCTTTCTGGAATTGCTGTAGACTATGGCCTCCAGCGGGAACCGGTAGGCCCACGCATTAAATCCCAACCCACGAAGGAGCAACACCCCCCTTTTGTTTGGGTGCTTGGAGCAATAAGAGTTTTTAAAGAGCAGGCAATTGAAGTGAGCCGATAGGCCACCTTACTAATAAAAGAGTAGATGATTTTGATGCCAAAAATTTGGCAAACCAGTTTCTTTATACCATGCCGGCTCTGGGGTACCTCATTACTTTTATAATGAGTTTTTAGTAAAGCGTGTAAGGGGGAGAATATTATGTACAAGAGTGAGTTTATAAGACTATTACAGTGTTAATTACAATAACAACAATAACAACAATATTATATAAAAGTCTCGCCAAAATTTAAAGTCTAAAAAAGTCTGCTCATGTACAATCTTACTTTTACTAAATAGAAAAGTTATTTATCGATAAACCCACATATAACATAAGTGACTTTATGACACTCCTAATTTTACACGAATTGAATTTTATTATAATTTCATCAAAATTTTCATCGTTAAATATTGGAATTACTAATCATATTGCTTCTACGTCATATGACTCTTAATTTAGAAAGATGTCAAATAAAGAAGAATTAAATCTTACTACAAGCGATAATGAAGAAAATAGATGTAGGCTACAAAAGAGTAGTAGTGTGTCTGAAGTTGGATTTTGGCTTTAAACTCATATTAAAGATTATAATTTATATACCTTTTAAAGATAATTTGATTTCACACTTCTATTTAGATAATAAGGATTTAGTTTTGAATTTAAAAATTCAAATATTAAATTGAATTACTTATTTGTTGGGACCCGATCCGAAAAATCGGATCTCAATTGAAAAACAAAGGAAAACGAAGGAAACAAAGCGGATTCAAATCGAATAAATCGAATCACAACATGCGGAAACAAACACGAAACCAATACGAAGGTATCGAATCAAACGAATCGAATACAAATCGGAAGTGGAAACCAAAAGCACATCGGTTCGAAAGGCATAAGGCAGAAGCAAAGCGAACATCTCGAAGCATACTTCAAATAGGGCAAGGCAACAAGACAAACGTGAGGGCTAATTCCGACAA
>JANZLD010000003.1:49468456-49481316 GCA_026413575.1 Erythroxylum carthagenense
AGAATTGGATTGAGGATAATTTCCAAGAAAAGGGAAATTGTAGGGTTTTGAATGAGATCGAATAAAGATGAAAGAAAAAGGAAATAAGAGAGTAAAGAAAAGAAAAAAATTTATACCGGTTTGAAATGTCTTAAGGATTTCCAACGCAAATAGTTTTCTAAGATATACACTTCGGATGTCGGAATGTGATTTTCAGTTTAATCGAACCATTTGTTGGCTTCCGCTTCGATTATTCGATTCGTCTTTGTATTCAAGTTCGATATGTATTCGCCTTGATATCCGATTTGCTTTCGGTTTCGCCTTTTCTTTCGCTTTGTGATTGCGTTCCGCTACTTTGCATTTTTGCCTTCACTTCAATTTGTGCTTCGCTTTTCGATATGTTTTTCGTTTCCGACTTTTGTTTTCCAGTTGGGATCCGGTTTCGAGATCGGGTCCCAACAGAATTATTTATCTGAGAAATGGTTATGATGTTTACTCCACACAAAAATGATTTTCTTAAGGAGGTTTTCTTCAACTTGTCCTATACTCTAAGATTACCAACTGCTAGAATCTTATCAATTTAACTTCTCAAATCAATCATTCAAGAATAGATCTTATCCCTGGAAGTTGATTTGCTTTCAAGTCCTTTTAATGAGGCTAATGTGGAAAGATCATCTCTAATCTTATTGCATATAGATTAAAATTAGCACTAACAACACAAATTGATGCATTTTAGGGTGCTCTCATTTTGAGAAGACAAAGTAGAAGACAACATTTTTCTTGATGAAGAATTGTTTAAAAACTATAACAGGAAGTATGTAAGTAGGAATTTTTCACTCGAAGTATAATTCCACAAAGCATTTGAATCCTTGATTTAAATTTCATCTTGAATCTCAAGGTATTTAGTTTTCCTCCTATCTTTATTGGTTGGGCAGAGCAATGCATCACATCAATGTCTTATAATGTACTAGTTATTACAAAGATAACTAGGGAATTTAAACATAGTGACCCCATATCCCTATACTTATTCACCTTTCACATGGAGGTTTTTACAAGGATTATTAGGTGGATCGTCAAACAGGAGAAGCAATTAAAATTCCACTAAAAATGTAAAACATTGAAGACAATCATTTTATCCTTAACGAATGATTTAATCTTATTTTCAAAAGCTGACGCATGCTCCTTAAGTGTCTAAAAGAATGACTTAAATTCTTTTCAATGCCTATTTGGTTTAGCCATCACTAAAGAAAAAGAGGAATGTATCTATCAGCTATTACACTTCACAATGCCACATAGTTCTCCTATATAAATGGAATGAAGTTCCTGAAGCCTCCCTTCATATATTTAGGCATTCCTATCTCTTGAAAAAGCCATCATTCACTGATTTTCATCCCCCAATTTGCCTTAGATATAGCCCTTCATTTTCTTTTTGTCTTTTTTAGTCAAAACTAATATGAATTTGCTCATTTGTATAAAAAAAATTAGGAGGGATTGTTCTTGCTCTGTACTTTAATAAGTTCATTTCATATTAAGGAAAAGAACTTATACTATCTAGAGGTACCTATGGAGCTAGCTTTCTAACCTTTAAAGCTCCTGAGCATTTCAGAAAAAAAAGCCTTTATCTTGAAGCTTAGTTTCTATCAATGTTGACAAGCTACTTAGGAAAACTTCTTTTTCTCCTCCTTCTGGAAAACTACAATCTCCATCTGGAATCCTAATTTTGATTTTAAAAAAATCTTCTATCTTTTCCCATAACTTCTTCTTCTAAAGCCCATGTTAACTCAATAGGTCAAAACCTCTATTTTATTCTCCATAGAAAAACTCTCACTCATCATCTAACTCTCCCTTCCGGCTTTAGAACTACTATTTCAGACCAAACTTATCTCTAGATAAGATATAAACTTAAATGAGTTCCCATTTATTAACAAACCAACACAATGTTAGGTTATAAGGATAGCCCCCTATTCAAAAGATAAAGGTTTTTACTTTAAGAAGAAAAAAACATAGTATCATCTCCTATATAAATTTTAAGAGATGGAGCAATAAAATGGAATTCAAAATTAGTTAGTGCATTTGCAAATTAAAAGCTAGCATACCCTTAAATGCAATTATGGTCATAATTAGCTAGTAAAGGTAAGGTTAGTAGATGTGTTAATAAACGAATAAGACATATCCCTCTTTAAATTTAATTCAAATGAAAATGGTAAACCAATCTTCTTACAAAATTGTCACCCAAGGATGGATATAGCGATCCTAAAGAAAAAATATGTTTCTAATTGGATTAATTTCTATAATATCCTACTAGAATATTAAGCCATATTAAGATAAGTAGGAAAATTGATTTGCTTAGATGAACACAGAGCTGGCATGCAAAGAATTGGTTATGCTCGAATAAGTTTAGAAGTTAGAGATGGAAAGAGATCTATTAAACACTTTAAGCATTATAAAATTAAATGAAGAAGGAAGTATGTTTAACACAAAAATACTTTTAAGTTACAAATGGATACTAAATTCTCTAAGGAAAAAAAAACATAATGGAGACTAGTAGGGAAAGTGTTCAAATTGGGATAATATCAAGAAATAATAGGGGATAAATCAAAGACCTTAATGAAATGAAAACAACTACAGAAGTTACAGAGAGCTACTTTCCTAATATATATAAGAAAAAGACATATCATAAACTTATATCATCAAAGGGATCAACATAAAAAGAGGATTAGAATCCAAAGGTAGCCCCAGATGAAAAGCACATAACTAAACCATATGAAATGAAGTACTTACAAGAAGTATCCCTAAACTCAAAACTAGTTTAGTCAACAAACATCTTTATGACCAACACTAGGAAAAACCCTAGAAGAGGACCAAAGAATATGGCTTTAAGTAGCTCTATAAACACCAATGTACATCAATTATTGGATTAACTTAAAAGTGATAAATAATCCTAAAAAAGAGCAAGCATTCTATAGGTATATTCTTACTAAGAAGCCAATTTTTTAAATCTCATAGAGATCAAAACAAAAACCTCTAAACTTTAAGAGGATTTATACTTTTTCAATAGGATTTGGAGTTTAATAAATAATCCTAAAGCTCACTATAATGGTAGAATTATAGTTTCTAAAAAAAGTCAATATTCATCAGTGTAACTTCTTAATTCAGTTTATCCCTTACCTAATAATTATGCTAAATATCACCTTGTAAGCTTAGAATCCTAAAGTAGACGATTATAGCTAGATTTTAACTTAGTAGAAATAGATGTAACAAGCCTCTAGTCAGTCATTTGAGACTTTAATTATACTCTTTTTACTTAAGAATCCAAGGGACTAATAGTAAGAATGAATCCTAACTATGAAGAAATTCAAGAAATGCACCACTAGTCTAAGAATTTTTTTTTAATCTCAGATGTATAAGAAAGTTATTTACTTCATCCAACAACTAATTGAGCAAGTGGATCCTAGTAAAAAAATTGGATAAAGTTGTAGTATATGTAAGCTGGCACTCCATATTTCTAAATAGCCAGCATATTTTAACTTGCCCATCAGCTCTAATTCCCCAACCATAGAGATAAAAATTAGAAAACTCCCCTTATAGAAGAAATGTTTTAGTTAAAATTAATAAATATTTTCTGAACTCATAGGGATAAGAGGATTAAATGCTAAATCTAGAGCACATAAAGCTTATAAATGTATAAGGAGACTAAAAGCAATTAAGGAGGAGCTTAATTTGTTTAATAAGAATAATCATAGAAATATAACACTTCCTAAGAATGAAGCTTCAACTCACCTGACATTAATTCAAGAATAACTATACTCAAATCCTAGGGATGAAGCTCCAAAAATGATGGAAAATGAAGCTATCTTTAATTATACTTGATTGCTAGACATAAATATCTTGCTCGTAAGGGAAAAATCAAGGAATCCAGATATGAATTCTAGATGTTTTAATTCCCTCCTTGCAAGGAGAAATATCAACAGTTTTGCTATGCCTAAAAATTCTAATAAAGCATAAATCACTAGCCCCCTAAGAAATGGAGGAGTTATCTTACAATTTTAAAGGTATACTAGGCACTAGTAATAAGGATGTTGTTTCCATATAAGATATAAAGAACATTTTCCCTTAACCAATCTGAAATGTTTATACTTCATAGCTACTTAAACCTATAACAAGATTAAAAATCAAGGAAACTTGTTTCATTTTAAGGAATAATAAAGCACCGAGTCCCAATTGATTTGGAACAATTTTTTTTTTTCCGCAAAATATGAAACTCGATAAGAGACAGCATTACAAAGGCTGTCTTAGAATTCCTTAGCAAAGGCATTATGCTTTAAAAGGTGAATAAAACCCATATCCTTAATGCCCTAATTTTTTTAGCTTAGGCTAATATCATACTATAATGTGATTTACAAAATAATCTCTAAGTTTCTAGCTTCAAGGATGAGACAAGTTCTAAAAGAGAATACATATTTGCATTATAGTGCCTTTATACTAGGAAGTAATAGTAGAGACAATATCCTAATTGCTCAAGAGCTCTTTAAGAACTACCATAGAAGAAAAAGAATTAAGTGTTATGCATTAAAGATTAGTTTCCATAAGGCATTTGATACAATTAGTTGGAATTTCATTTTCAACATCCTTAAAATATGGAGATTTTTTAAACAACATATCAAATAAATTTATGAATTGATTTCTACTTCATCGTGAAATATTATAATCAATGGAGAACTAACTAAGATATTCAATAGGTAATCCCTTATCGCCTTATTGCATAGAAGCCCTAACAAGAATCATTACAACTATATTGACAAAAACAATCAATTTAAGTATCGTTGTAAATATGATGAACAAATAATTTTCACTATTTTTTTAATCTTATTTGCAGACTCATCCATGATAGGTGAACAAATATATATTTTTAACATATTTAAGTAAGAGAAACTCCCTTTAAAATACTTAGGCATACCAATCACAACAAATAGGTTGACATATGCTAATTGCCAACCATTCCTGGATATTATACATAAGAAATTAGACAACTAGTAGATCAAGGTCATGAGCTATACTGGAATAATTCATTAATCTTTGTTATCCTCAATAATTTGCATAATTATAAGTCTTCTCATTTGCACATACTTAGAAATTTGGTTAAGAGTATAAAAAAGATGATGAGAAACTTTATTTAGACTAGAAAAGCGCATAATCAAAGGAAAAAGTTAGTTGGTGAGATATATGTTCTCTAAAAGTTGAGAGAGATCTAAGAATCAAATCTATCAAATTTATCAACAAAGTTTTGCTAGCCAAAGGACTATAGAAGCTTATGGTAAATAAAGAATCTCTTTGGGTCAAGTGGATAAACGCACACTTTCTTAAAAATTAAAACATTTAAATGATTAGGAATAAATACAAAATATGTAAAATAGATCCTAGCCTTGATAGGTCACATCAATAGTAACATTAAATTAAAAATAGATAATAAAAAGCAAACTTAGTTTTAGTATGATAATTGGCATGAGCTAAGAACTCTACACCTAATTCACTATCAATGATTATTTCAAGAGTGAGAATAATAATTGATAATGATGAATGGACAAGACCAACACACCTGTGAGGAGATTTCTCAACTATTATGATGAGAATGCCTAACTGTGACCCAAATCGAATCATTAAAAAACTCTTGGACTAGAAATAATTCTAAAAGATTCACTAATAATATTTACTTAGAAATCTTCAAAGTTTCGCACCGGTCAATTCTATAAGAAAGCTCTTAAAAGTTCATTTTGTGGCTCACAATAACGCAAATTCTAAGAAGCAAAGATAGACTATGATTAACTCAAAATATAAATCCTACATGCTTGCTATGCTAGCAAAAGAATGAATCTCTAGACCATATATTCTTTAACTACATCTATTCTCAATGATGTAGCAACAAATGTTAGCTCTATGTAGTTTGCATAGTAATATGAATCAACGGAGTACTATTACAGGCTCCAAGGATTAAAGGAGTACAGGTTACCATTCAAGGTGATGTTCAGGTACACAATCTAGTCTATATGGAGAGAAAAAAATTCTGAATTTTTAAGAATATGCAAAGGACAAACATACCTTAGTGGTTTGGGACTATGGATTGGATTGGAAAAAAATCTAATTGCTAACGGAATGAGTGTTGAAATGAGCATCAGTTTAGCTATAAATTGGAATCTATAGCTTGACAAACAAAGATGACGTTTTGTCTCCAAGGCTACAGGTTTCTTGATTTCTAGTTAGAGATTGATCAGTGTCTTTCTCTATTTATAGCTGCAATCCTTTGTAGCCTTGCATGCTTTCTCTCTTTGAGGATTTTATTAATAAAAACTAATATTTTCGCTTTTTTCTTCATTAACATCAACTTAAAAGTCTGTATATATCAATTTTTAATGTGTTTTATGAGATTTAAAATATAAATAAGTCATTGAATTCATCAAAGATTATATCATTTTTTTCACATAATAAAATTTTAAATCCTTTTCTATTGTAAACTAAACATAAAATTTTATGTTTCTCTTTTCTATTTTTTTTCCTACTATATAATTTGTTTAATATTTTTTAGGTCCGCTGTTAATTACTTCTAACATTCAATTCACCCCTATAAGGTTAACAAATTTGAATAGCACAAAATTTCTTGATTATGCCCAGCTCTTTCTTAAAGTTCCAAATGAAGCTGATCATTGCTTCAAGAATGACAGGGTAACAAGCAATTTAAAAAGATAATAACTGACAAATTAAATTTAAGTAGAATTAATGAAGTATTATTTCACAGCATCAGCTTCAATTGGTTACTTGCAAAGTAGAAGTAATTTTCCAGTAATATAGATTAATTTCAAGAATATATCTAGAATATTGCAACGAGTATAGCCAGTTTCTTCTTGTTCATCTAAAGAGATCGACTTCTCTTAAAATAGCCTGTGAAGGGCATAAGCCTCATTAAAGCATTTTTAAGGAAAATAAAACATGGTAAAAATTATAGAAGCCTTGCATATTATAACAAGTTTTGGCTTTATTTATCAGGATTCACCGGAGAGGAGCCAAAACCGCAGGAGCTACACATCCAAACTCAAATAATTTATTATGAACATAAAAAAAAATTTCAGAAGCCATGACATGTGTCATGCTGCTACTATCTCTCAAACCTGATTTTTCAACAAATATCTTCAAGCTGTCTCTCACCATTCGTTCATGTTCATTGCATTAACCTCAGGGGTTTGGCAGTGACCGAGAAAGCTTTGAATTACCACGTTTTTCATCGTGATCTATCACTGCTGCCCCACCGTTAACATACCAACAACTATGCCGTGCGATGGTCGTCCTTTCCACCTTTTAGAAATCAATGTCATATCTGCTCAGGACCTGGCTCCTGTGTCCAAGTCCATGCGCACCTATGCTGTTGTTTGGCTTCATCAAGAACGAAAATTGACCACCAAGGTGGATCAGCGTGGCCACATAAGCCCACATTGGAACGAAAAGTTTGTGTTTCGTGTGGATGACACATTCTTGAATGCAGATTCCTCCGCCATCATGATTGAAATCTATGCCGCCGCATGGCTGCGAGATGTTCAGATAGGCACTGTCCGGGTTCTTGTCGGAAATTTGTTTCCTTCCCATAACAACAACTCCAAAATGCACTTCGTTTCCCTTCAGATTCGTCGACCATCAGGCAGGCCACAAGGAATCCTAAAAATGGGAGTCCAGATTGTGGAGAACACAATGCGTAGCATGCCTATGTTAACTGAACTTAGCGCATCTGCTATCGGATTCGAAGAGCTTATTGATGCAAAGAAGAATGATAAACAAGGAATGAAGAAGAAGAAAGATCAATTGCGTCGGTCGAAGAGTGACAGTACTCAAATGACAACGCAAACTGACGACTATGGTGTAAACGGTCGTGGTCGTCGAGGTTCTTCAGTTGTTGGTGGTGGCTCGTTGATAAGTTCTATATTGAAATTACATAACAAAGAGAATGATAATGGGAATGGAGGCAATTGCAATGGCAGCATGGTGAATGGATCACTGTGCTCCGACGTGGGGCCTTCTGCTTCGGTGGTGGCAGCAGCAATAGCAAAAGGGTTGATACAAACTCCAGGGAACGCAGATGGTGCAGGGAGCTCAATACTCGACGACTGGACCGAGAATGATAGTGTGGAAGGACTAAGGACGAAGCTAGAGAGATGGAGAGCTGAGCTTTCCTCGGATAACGATAGGGACAATGGTCAGGATCATTCGAAATCAAGCAGGCAGAGGCGGAACAGGATGAGAACTGATGGCAGAGGACTGTTTTCGTGCTTCAGTAACGTTTTTGGGATTGAAATCTCCATTACGTGCGGTAAAGGTCGCAAAAAGAAAAGATACGGCAATGGGAAAGTGTATCATCTTGGCTCTGTCAGCAGCCAATCATAAGGTCTCATAAAATATGGTGGATTAGCATTAAATGTTTTTACAGGACTGATGATCCTGACGCTATTGCAGATTTGGATTCTCATCATTTGCTGAATCTGGTTGATACTGCAACTATAATTGATCGATTGTAGATATGTAATAAGCAAAGCTTGGTGTACATATATATATAGATCAAGTTCTTGGATCAGGGACATTGTATAGGGAGGTGATTACACTAATCCTTTTGTTAGTCTTTTGGGTCGAGGAGACAGAAGTAAGCCACGTTCCATTCGGCGAGGGTAGTGTTTTTAATTTAAATTGTAAATAAGGTTTCGTGGGGCCCCAATACTATTTGTCACAGTAATATTATTTTATATTCAATATCAATTTTCAGTTTATAAATTTAATTATATATATAAATATAAATACATATATAAGAAGTTATTCATTTCATTTTGACATTCTTTAAACAACAATTTTTTTATAACTTAAATCTGTATTATTTATCAATTATCTAATAAGTACAAACATTAGAAATATATCAACAAACTATCTCCAACTCATCTGTTTACTAATTTACGGGAAGAGTGAAGTAGGGTTTTCAAAGAATAATAAGAAAGAAAATCATCTTTATATTTGGTGTGTATTATTTTTGGTATGTGAATATTTTATCAGAAATTTGCACAAGTAGTACCAAGCTTGATTGTATTCCAAAAAAAATATCATTGGCTATTCATTTCAAATAACTGACAGTTTCTCTTTTTATAAAGTAATATTATGACTAAGTGCAAAGTATCAATACTATATATATATATAAAATGTTAGTTTAATGTATAAAAATGCTTTTAGTTTCTACAAAATAAGAACCACGTACACTTTATAATCAGAATATCATCTCTAAGTACAAGCTATGTCATCTCTCCATGCAAACTATACTAGTACTTTATTTATCCAGTACTGTGTCTATATATAAAAAATATCATCATTTATAACAGATAAACAAAATATATAATTTTAAATAAGAATATTTTAGTGAATGAAAAGAATACTATAGCTCATATCAACACTCAATACATTCAATACCATCGATATAAACAAAAGTTATCACAAAAACTCCGGAGAGATGTGTGAGAGAGAGAAAGCAGCAGAGCGTCCATTACTTTGCAGATCACCAGTGAGTTTGTGACCCCCTCCTCTATGACTTCTTCTTCTTCTTCTCCCTCATCTCCTTCTTGTATACCCTTAGCCCAAACCCCTGTTCCATCTCCTAAAATACCCCTTTCAACCCATTCTCCAACCCCTAATTATGAAAATATTGACCCAAATTGCCCCAACACCCCATCTGTTAAGATGCCCATAGGATTGCAAAACTTGTGCAAGTTGTCCAAAGCACCTACTGACCCAGAGATTCCTTTAACCAACCAAGACTGAAAATCTTCATTGAAATCTCTTTCAAAAACTTGGAAATTCGTTGTTGTTGACGGTGTGGAGGAACCCTCTAGCATCAAGGAGGATCAAATCTTTGTCATCCCACCGCCAGAGTTATCACAGAAAGGAGCAAGGAAGTTTTGTCATGTCCTAATAGGCTTCTTCATTGGTAAGCTCCCTGCCTTCCCAGTAGTTCAGAGAGCCTTGTGTAAGGCTTGGTTAGCTTGCGGTTTAACAGAAATTTTAGTGACTAGCTCAAACAAATTTCTTTTCAAGTTTGATTCTGAATGTGGGCTGAATGAGGTGCTAGAAAAAGGACCCTGGCATATCCAAGGAAAGCCCTTGTTCTTATGAAAATGGAGCTTGAATGCGAGGGAGCAGGAGGATGTTCGGTATGCCCTAGTCTGGATAAGATTCCACAATATCTCCTATGAGCATTGGAATAATGAGGGGTTGGGTAGGATTGCCAGTGCAGTGGGACATCCTTTGCTACTACATTCTCACACAACAAAAATGTCCAGATTCCTACATGCTAGAATGTGTGTAGAACTAGATCTGGAAAAGGACTGACCTTTATCATTTCAATTGGCAACTTATAATGATGAGGGACAAATGACATTTAAAGAGATTGCAATAGAATATAAATGGAAACTTGAGAAAGTAGCTCAAAAAAAAGGAATGGCAACCAATTGGTCATATATTTGAAACTAGGACTCAAGCGGAGTTGGAAAAGGATAATAATTCTAAACCTATAAGTGGAAACCAAAAGATGGAGAGTGGTCCGAAGTAAAGCCCTAAAAAGGTACAAGTTAGTCCTAAGGAGAGCAGATTAGCTGAAACCCTAGTTGAGCAAAGTAAAGGTAAAGAAGTGCAACAGAAGCAGGATGATCCTAAAGTAAACCTTGAAGATGCTGACTGTCTTGATGTGAGTGAATCACGTAATTCTATTGCCTCTCCTAAATCTGATGTGGTTCATAGTAATTCTATTGAAACTTAGAGCTCGGGTTTAATGGAAGAAGCATAGGGGAAATTTACCATTTGAAGAGGTACGAAATCTAGAAGGAAATAAAAACAGTAGTTTTGTCTTAGTGTTTTTAGTAATGGATTTAGGTTTTTTGAAATGTTAGAGGTCTTAATAAGCACAAAAAATAGTTAGCTGTGAAATCCTTCCTTAGGATGCTTTCAGTTTCTTTTTTGTGTTTGATGTAATCTAGGATTAAGTCTCTTTTCCTTTTGAATAATATTTGCTCTACTATGTTTCCTAGATGGAATTTTGTAATAATTTAGACCAAGCTTCTTGTGCCAGGTTAAAGATAATTTAGAATCCAGATCGTTATTTGTGCACTCCTATTATTACTACTGACCAATTAATCCTTTTGGAAGTGTACCCTGCTATTTTCTTTGTTACTTGTGTTTATGGATCTAATAACCTCAATCATAGGAAAAATCTTTGGACTACCCTTTCAAACATCAAATTCACTGTTAAGAACTAACCATGGATTTTGGTTGGTGACTTTAACACCACTTTATTTTCTCACGAAGCTGAACCCCTTAGCACCTCGGCTATAAGTGGAATGAGAGACTTTAGGAAATGTGTAGAGGATTGTGGTGTGTACGATCTCAAATCTAGTGGTCCTAATTTTACATGGTCTAATAAGCAATCTGGTGATCTCCATATTGCTAGAAAACTAGATAGAGCATTTATAAATTAAAAGAGGACTTATCAATTTCCTAGATCCTCTGGAGAGATCCTTAACCCTAATATTTCAAAGCACTCTCTTATAGTGATAAGGACTTCTGCTTTCCTTAAGAGAAGATCTTCACCTTTTAGATTTTCAAACTTCCTAGTCTCTCAACCTAACTTCCTTCTGATAGTAGAAGAGGTTTGGAACACTCAAATCTGATGGACTCCTATATTTTGTGTTGTGTCAAAGCTCAAACTAGTCAAAAATGCTCTCAAATCCCAAATTTTAGTTCAGGTAGGTGATATCAATGATAGAGTTGAGGCTTGCCAAGTTGTCTTGAATAACATCCAAGACCAAATGAGGATTTTTCCTAATAGGACTCAACTTGCTGCTGAAGAGCATGAGGCTATGACCAATCTGTTTAATGCTTTAATGATCAAGAATCCTTTTACAAACAATCTTCCCGCATTAAATGGCTTAGGGAGGTAGATAGGAACACTAGGTTCTTTCATAATTCCATCTTGTCGAATAGGAACAGAAACACTATCCACTCTTTAAAATGGCCAAAGGATTACTGCCCTAGAAGAAATCCAAAAATCCTTTATGAATTTCTTTCAAAACTCACTTGGTAAAAAGAAAGACCTAGCATCTGCAAAAGAAGTATGTGACACCTCTTTTTCCCCACCCAATTCCTGAGAACCTTAGAAACAATCTTGTAGCCGAAGTTACATCTCAGGAGACTAGGGAAGTATTCTTTTCATTCAATCTGAATAAGGCCCTTGGTCTGGATGGGTTCAATAGGTTTTTCTTTAATCATAGTTGGCATATTATTGGTAATGAGATCACTACGGCAATCCAAGACCTTTTCCAACATGGAAAGCTCCTGAAAGAGCTTAATTCAACCTTTATTTCTCTTGTTCCTAAAAAGAACCAACCTTCCACTGTGTTGGACTATAGACCTATTTCTTGTTGTAAAAGGATTTATAACGAGATCACAAAAATCATGTCTAATAGACTTAGACAGAATTTTCCCCTCATCATTAGCCCAAACCAAAATGCTTTCATTAAAAATCGTCGTATAGGGGACAACATTCTCTTAGCTCAAGAAATTTTTAAGAACTATCACCTTTCTAATAGCCATAAGAGATGTGCTTTTAAAGTAGACTTAGAAAAAGCTTATGATTCTATTCAGTGGGATTTTCTCCTCAAGGTGCTCCTAGCTGTAGGACTCCCTCCTATGTTTATTAAGTGGATTAAAGAGTTTCTAACCTCTCCTTCATACTCTATCTGTAGCACCCCACACCCGACGAGACCCGAACCCGATATCCACGGAGATATCCGAGTCCGTGACCCGCGAGGGTGGCG
>JANZLD010000003.1:49513169-49529399 GCA_026413575.1 Erythroxylum carthagenense
TAAAATATGACATGTTTGGACCTTGGAGTTGAAAGATAGAAATTTTCAAAGTTGAGTTATTGTTTAGGGAGACATTAAATGAGACAGTAACTTTGATTGAAAATTTGAGTACTTTAGAGATGGAATTGGTTTTTAGGTTCTTCATAGAAGTTGTAGAGCTTCCTTTGAACTTTCTGTTGATATCAAATTTGTCAAATTTGGAGTTCGAAATCAATAGCTATGAATTTTGGAAAATTCGGTTATATATATATATATTTAGTAGAAAAAAAAAAGAAAAGAAGTTTTCCCGCGCGCTGGCGAGTTTCGCGTCGCCGTCGCGACGGCCATGCGTCGCCATCGCGATTTGGTTGCCTTGAGACCAGCCCGATCCGGGGCAGGCCGACCCGACCCTAATCCGACCCTCTTTCATTCTTTTGCTTATATCTTTTCCATCCGACATCCGATTGACTTCATTTTTAAAACGTTGGATTCCTAAGACAATTATCTACATCTTCATAAGAAATTTATGATTTTTGAGATTAAATTGAGGATGACTGAATTAATCAAAGTGAGTTAGATAATTTTTCTGAACATGGTTCAGTATTTTGGTAAATTCTTGGTCTATGGAGATCCAATTAAGTTGATTCTTATTGCAAAATAAGCTAGAGACATGGGGATACATGTCATATGAAGGCATTGAATTTCAATTTAGCCCCTAATACTTTCAATTTTTGAATTGAAGTTGGATTTAGTGTTCAGTCTTAGATTAGTAAGAGCTGAAAGTATTTTGGCTATAACTTTTGCTCTAGTTATCCAAATGAGGTTATTCTTAATTTAGATTAAACTAGAACGATAGGGCTACAAATGTTCTAAAGGAATTGAGTTTCAATTTAGTCTTTAAGAATGTCAATTTTCAGATGGAATTAAATCGCTAGAAAATGTGTTAGCATAAGAAAAGCCCGAAATGTTTGAGGTATAACTTTTGGAGTAGTAATCCAAATTTAATGATTTTGGTATCAATATGAAATTGAGACTATAAGGAACATTTCTCTAGAAGGAAGTTTTAGTAAATTCTTTCAATTTGATGAATTGAAAAATATCCTAAGCAAAACATGATTTAATGAATTTTGAGACTTTATTATATTTTATGATTTTGAGGACTTAATTAGCATGTTAATGTGAATAATTAACATGTTAAATTGAGTAAGATCATATGGCATAAGTTTATTGAATTAATTAAATTAAAGTGTTAGAAATTAAAGTGTAAAGAAGGCATGAAGGGCAAAATTGGAAGGATACTTAAGTTGTTAAGTTAAAAGGCTAATATGTAAGGGTAAAATGGTCAATTCTCCTTCATTAATGGTACTTTTAGAAATAAGAAGAGTGGGCCTTCAGCTATGAAGAGGAGAAGCACAATATTAGAAGGAAAAAGAAAGAAAAGAAAGAAAGGAGGAGAGGGCTTTCGGTGGAGAAGAAGAAAGAAGAAGAAAAAGGTTAGGGTTTCATTTTTCTTGGATTTTGAGAGGGATTTCGAACATGATTCAAGAGAGAAAAAGATTGAGGAAGATGAGAGCTCCATTATGAGCCAAAAAAATCCGAAATTGATGATAAATTAAGGTAAGAGGAATTTTTATTTTGTTAAATTGTGAAAGGATTTTGGTTTAGATAGCTTAAAAATAGTATGGGTTTGTGATTTCTAAAGTCAATTTTGGTGATTGCAAGGTTTAAATTATTCATTTTTGGATGGTTATTAATTAGGGATTTTGTCATGAATTAGGGAATTTAAGTGAGGCAATGGAGAAATTGATGCTTTGGACAAGTTACAAGCATAGAAATGAGGTGAGTACCATGTTTATGTTTTGAATTATAAGCTAATTATAAGTTTTCAAAAAATCAAGAAATGAAAAGATTCGCAAAATTATTGTTTATGTTTTTGAAAAAAAATCAAGAAGGAAAGTATCGAATTTTATTTATTTCCAGATGTTTTTGAAAATATTGTTACAAAGGTTAAATTTATTGTTTTAAATGAGTTGCTAAATTGATAAATTTCTGAAATTCATTATTTATGAATGATTTGATAGATTATGAAAATTGTTGCATTCTTTGTGTTTGATTGATTGAAAAAGTTGTTATGTGAATATTCGGTTGAAATTGTGAATTCATTGTGTTTGAATGATTTGAGTGATTGCGAATTTGTTATGTGAATTGGTTTGACTATATGAAATTGTGAATATCAATGTGTCAGATATGACAAGATTATGAAAAATTAAGTTTTCGAAATATGCCTTCAGGCAGTCCGATTTTCAAGTATGAATTTGTTTGTTATGTGGGTTTGGTTAGGTCCTATAAAAGGGTCAAGTGCACTTGTCTAGGCTTCGCCCGCTTGCCCACTAGTGACATTGGAGCTCCGTAAGGACTCTCATAAGTTCACAGCTACACCGGACCGCTATGCGGGAAGGTGTAGTATGTTCTGTTCATGGCTGCACAGGACCGCTATGTAGGAATGTGCAGTACGTTCTGTTTCTGGACCGACCCAAACCAAATTTTGATATGTTATGTGCTTATGTGTGTTATACTATGATGCATTACATGATTTGAAAATTGTTCATGAATTTTGAAAGAAATGGAGATTTATATGATTTTGAAATGGTTCATGAAGTTTGAAAAGTTGAAAATTTTGAGAAATAAGCAATTAATAGTTCAACTGTGAAATTTTTATAAAATGAAAAAAGTTTTAAAAAGATGATTTTTTTGCTTATTTTTCTATTTATAAACATGTTATCCATGAGCTGTAAAACTCACCCCCCTTTCATCCCCATCTCCAGGTATCGAGCAGGAGATCAGATGAAAGAAAGTCAAGGCACTTGTTCGATTTTGCATATCTTGTATTTTGTGTAATTTGGATTTTGGTATTGGTATTGTATATGGCTTGGAATGCCATTAATATTTTTATAAGCATTTATTTCATGATGTGTATGAATTATGAATTTGTGTATTGAATTGAGATATGAATGTAATTTGGATATGGATGAATGTGATTGTATATGATATAGGTTCCGGACAGGAGATCCGATGATTCTGATGATTGATTGAGAATTATTGAAGTATCATAGGTATATAAAAGTGTATGATTATGTTGGGATTCCGGACAGGAGGTCCGATGAATTGTGATGTTTGAGCTGAAATAGTGAAGTGCTAATTGTTTAAGAATTGATGATATTTAGTTTTGTATGTGGGAGTTTTTATGGAAAAAATAAAAATAAGATATATGTTTCGTTTAAAAGATAAGGAATGATGATTTTGAAGAATAAAATGTTTTGAGGTTGTGGAATTGTTAAATTCCATTTAGATATTGGTATTGTTTTGAATGATGAAAAAGAAAGAAAGAAAAAAAATTATACTGTTTCGGATGGGAATAGACCAAAAGTGTCTTAAGGTTTCCAACGTGACGTTTTTTTCTAAAATAATTGTTCTCGGATGTCGCAAATTGTTTCGTTTCGATTGAAACTTTTGTTTTCTTTGATTCCGGACCAAATTCAATTTCCGCTTTGGATTTATTTTCACTTTATGATTCCGAGTTTTCGTTTCCGATTCCGCTTTTGGCTTTCCGCGTTAGATTTCCTTCGTTTTTGCTTTCAACTTTTGTTCTTAGATTGTCCGCCGCTTTGTCTCGATTGAACCTTTTGTTTGCTTTTGATCCTTTCGCCTTTTGATTTCAATTTGATTCCTTTGGTTTCTGCTTTATGATTTTCGATTTTGTTTTTCCGGTTGGGGTCCGGTTTCGAAATCGGGTCCCAACACTATATGCTAGGTAAATCCACCACACCACTAACCGTGGCAATCACGAAGTAACCCGCCCGTTGTAATGAAGTGCCCACCATGTTTAACTGCTCCATCAGTGTTTAATTTAACCCAACCGTCAGGTGGTTTGCTCCACCCGACTAAACTGCCTGTCGGTAAACTCCGGGTAGGAAACACACGTCTTTTCGATATATTGGCCCGTTCGATCCAGTGGAGGTACTCTAGAACGACTCTGTCGCCCGCTTCTAACCAAACAAAATCAATTTCGAAAACACTCTGATTTCTCTAATACCAGAGGAACCAGCAGACGACTCCAAAGATAGACGACCAGGCGGAATTGCGCACGTGGATTTGCTTCGTAAGGTTGGAAGTGATCCAAGTCACACCATCCTGAAGGAAGAACTCCGGGTCCCCCATAGCCTGGGCAAACTTAGCCCAGAGGCCGGTAGCACGCGAGCAATCCCGTATGACATGTAAGGCAAATTCATCTTGATCGCAGTAATGGCATCCGCTATTCGTTGCCATGTGACGATGCACACGTTGGGTGTTGGTCAGAAGTTTGCCCTTTGCCAGTAGCCAGAGGACAGCCCTAATTCTCTGGGGGCCATCCCATTTTCAAATTATCTCCCAGAGTTGGCTATGAGCATCCATGGGGTGCCCCTCAATGAACGCATAAGTCGATGCCATAGTGAACCGTCGATTAGTCGTAGGACCCCACTAGAGGGAATTAGCCTCGGCACTGTCAGGATGGGGGCAAATTTTTGCGATGTCTAGGCAAGCGGCAGAAGGGAGGTAGTGTTGGAAGAGTCTCCACTTCCAGGTGCTGTCAGCATTCCAAAAATCGGCCATCGTGGCAGAATGGGCGCATTCGAGTGCAGAAGAGGACCCCAGTCCTTAACCCAATTATCCGTCCAGAACCGGATTCACTGGCCATTACCTAGTTGCCAATGAAGGCCTTGATAGACCACAGGCCAAGCCGCACTCATACCACGCCAAGTAGGAGAAGCTCCAGCCCGTGCTATAGTAGGAGGGATATGGTGAGGATCAAGCCAATATTTAACACAGAGGACCTGAACCTAAAGAGCTTGTGGCTGAGTGATCAAGGCCCAACCTAACTTAGTCAGTAGGGCATCATTGGAAGATCGGATGCGTTTAATTCCCAAACCCTAGCTTTCTTGGCCTGACAAACGGTGTCCTAATTGACCAGATGCACTTTCGTGTGCTCACCAGCGGAGCCCCAAATAAAATCACGCATGAGGCGCTCCAAGTCATCACAAAGTTGCCGCAAAAATCAAACAGTTTGCATGGTATAGGTGGGAAGGGCTGCTATCACAGATTGAGTGAGCGTGACTCTGCCTGCTAAAGACAAGACCCTAGCTCGCCTACCTGCTAGCTTCTAACAAGCATTATCGAGGATATGCTAGTACGTGTAACGGGAAGACCTCTCGTGAAGTAATGGGACGCCCAGATATTTCCCCAGGTTGTCCGTACTTGTGATGTCTAAAGTGTGGCTGATTTGGCTGCCAAGAGCTGAGGTCACATTTTTAGAGAAGAAGATACGAGTTTTGTCAGGATTCACTTTTTTTCTTGAAGCCTGACAAAATTTGTCCAGAATCTTAGCAAGGACATAGGATTGAGCGACTGTGGCTTCCGCGAAAAGGACGAGGTCGTCGGCAAAGAAAAGGTGTGATAACTGAGGCCCGTTGGACTTAAAATAATAGGTTTCCAAAGTCCTTGGGCCACCTTATGAGAAATGAGTTGGCCCAAACGTTCCAAGCATAGGACAAAAAGATAAGGGGAGAGCGAAACGGGGTCGTCGCTTGACCTTGCCACACAATCTATTCTTGTAACAAGGCAACTTGGATTTCTTTTTTTACCTCTAATTTATTTAATGTAAAAATTAAATTTGTTGTTCGGTTTATATTATCTATTCCTAAAAGTCTATTTCACTCTTGTTAGGATATATGTTATATATCTTTTATTTAGTTTTGGCATTATTTACTAATTGGACATATAAGATATTAATTGGAAAATGACTTGGATTCAAAAGGTATATGGATAATCTTCTAGTTGAAGTGGAACTCTTGGTTGAAGTGGAACTCTCATATCTTGTCTGTATCGTGTGCGTGCATTAATTAACTGTTAAAGGATATCTCATATTAGGAATGGATAATGATTGCGAGAATGTGTGCATTAATTGTTGATTGATCAAAAACACAGTGTGGCAATCGTATTTGTTGCGAGACAAATTAAATATGCAGTAGGTGTTGAAGTGAAGTGTGTGTGAGAGTATTATTTAAAAGTGGCTTCTATCACATCAAGTAGAGATTAATAATGGATGGGCTTTAAGGATTTGACATTGAAGAGAGAGTAAAGTCAAAGCCTTTTTTACAACCTGCAAGCAAAGTGAAATTAGTGTGGTCCACTATCTACATGTATGACATTTGGCAGTTTCTAGCTAGTATGGCTGATGTGAATTAAGTGGGAGATGTTTACTCTATTGGATACCTGTGGCTCTCTTGTATGATTTTGGATTTGGTAGTTAATTCATCTTTTGGTAAAGCAACGTGTGAAGATTTTAGAAGTTGAAGATGGTAGTATATTTGGCGAACAACTTTCATATTTATCTTTGAAGAAACTGAATTAATTGGTAAGTTGTTCCTTTTTATTTCAAGTGTATTATTATTTTGTTCTTAGTTTATTGATCATTTGAGTTATTTGTTCATTGTTCTTTCGTTAAAAGATTGATTGAGAAAATCCTCTGTAGAAGTTAGTACAAGGCGGTCGTACTATTGGATGTGAAATTCTATCACGGAAAGTGAGGATGAGAGATAGTGTCAAGGGTTGAGTGGTGTCGGCTCAGTAAAGCCTTGGGTAATTCTATTGTACTTTGGTGAAAGTTATTAAGCTGAGTGAGGGCCCTGTAGACATAGACAAGGTGTACCGAACTACATTACTAAATTTTCGGTGTTGATTTATTTTTTCTCTTAATTTTTCTGATTTTTTGTTTGCTAGAAACGAATTGGAAAGTCTGCGAAACTACCACCCCTACAGTTTTCCAATTGGTATCAGAGCAAAGTCAATAATTCAGAAATTATTAGCAAGTTAGTGCAGATCCTAGTTTTGAGAACATGGCCATAAGAGAAGGAGCATCAATTATCAGGCCGTCGCTGTTGCACGGTTCCAATTATCCTGCATGGAAATCACAGATGAGGGTCCTTATTCAGGCACAGGGAACAAGAGCATGGAATTTGGTAGTGCATGGCTGGACTCATCCGATGATTACTGATGATAAAGAAGAGACAATTCTAAAAGATCCATCTGAATGGATAAGAGTCGAAGAAGCTTTGCATGCAATTTTCAGTGTTGTTGATGAAGGATGCTTCTCAATGATATCAGCTTGTGAATCGGCTAAAGAAGCATGGGATATGTTGTAGACTATTCATGAAGGGTCAAAATTTGTTATAGCATTAAAACTACAGATGTTAGCTGTGAGGTTTGAAGAATTGAAAATGGATGAGAATGAGACTATTGGGGACTTTCATGAAGGATTGCGTGATATAGTGAATCAAGCACATCAACTCGGGAAGAAATATTCCAATCTGAAACTAGTCAAGAAGACGTTGAGATCACTTCCTCCAAGATTTATTTCGAAAATTGTAGCAATCGAGGAAGCTCATGACATCAATGATTTGTCATTGGAGAAGGTAATTGGAATTCTTACAAATTTCAAAATGAATTTCTTGAGGGACAATCAAGAGAAGAAGAAAGGATTAGCATTGCAAGTTGAGATTGGTAAAGTCATGAATCACTTAAAAGATGAATCCGATGAGAATGAGGAGATAGAGTTATTAACATGAGAGTTTAGTAAGTAGCTGAAGAAAGTAAAAAAGGATATACTTGAGTTTAGGCAAAAAGGTGGGAGCTCATTGAACAACAACTTCAATCAACAAGCCAAAACTCAAAAGGAAGAAAGAAAGGTAAAGAGAATTAAATGTCATAAGTGTCAAGGCTTCGGACATGTTCAAGTGGAGTGTGCTAATACTATGAAGAAAAGAATAGGAAAATCCTATACAAACACTTGGAGTGATAACGAATCCAGAAGTGAAAAAGAAGTTGTGACTAATGATGCATTAGTTACTTTGTACAGCAAAAGTCCAGTTACTTAAACAGTAGTTGCGAATGAAGTAATTGAAGATGAAAAAGTGAGTATATCGGGAAATTTCGGAAAAAGTGCAAATGATTTAGCTCAAAGCTCGATTTCAGATTATGACAGTGATGAAAGTGGGTCATGTGATAAAATGGAGAACATTTACGAGACTTACGAATTAATGTACAAAAAACGGGTGAAAATATGTAGAAAGAATGAAAGATTGATTGAAGAGAATCTCTCCATGAAGAACACCATCCAAGAGTTAGAAAAGAATTTGATGTTGACATCAAATGAGCTTGGTGAAGCTAGATGAAATTAGTAAGTATCGAAAAGGGATTGAGAATATTAAATGGAGGTACTGAAAAGCTAGAAAAGTTATTGAAAATTGGTAAAGTTAAAGGGGTTCTTCAAGGCATTGGTTATAAGGGTGAGTGCTCTAAAGTGAATGAGAAGAAAGATGACATATCCAAATCTATCCGAGAAGAAGAAACATCGAGAAAGAATCGAAGATTTATACCCACATGTCATTTTTGTAGAGTCATTGGACATATAAGGCCAAGATGTTACTAGTTACTACAAATAATGTTTCAAATGGGTCAAAACTGAAAATCTAGACACTCTCCATTAAATTTTCAGCAGCATCTTTTGGTATCGAAGCAAACTTGGATTAGAAAGAGTCAAGTACAAGCACAAAAACGTAGTTAAGGAAAAAACAAGAAAATGCCCAGATTTGCGATTAGTTACTGCTGAGGAAGTAATTGTAGAAACTGATTTGCAATTAGTTACTGTTGAGGAAGTAACTACACGAACTGAAGAACTTTCACTTACTTCGGATGATGAACCAACCAAAATAATGGAAGCTGATTTGAACCGAGGTTCTTCATTTCGAATCCGAAGAAATCATCCAGCAGAAAATGTTATTCGAGATGTATGCGAAAGAAGAGAAAGAAAAAGGGTTGATTATCGAGAACTTGTAGACTACTTGTGTTACATGTCTTCATTAGAGCCAAAGAAGAAACCCAGGTTTGATATTCTTCAAGAGGCGCAGGGACAATGTAGTTTACATTTTTGAAGTATTTTTTATGTTGTTAAAAATAAAAATAAAAAAGAAAACAAAAGAAATTAGTTCTTTAGTTTTATGCTGCTATTATCATCTCATCTTTTTACTAGTTTGCAATGTGACTTCTATTTGGCTCCATCGAAGGCTCCTCAGCTCTCTCATCAGTGCGGATCTCTCTCTCGAGTATCTCTCTCTCTCACTACATTGACAACTCTTACAGATCATTGTTTAGGTTTATGAATTTGATCAGTCTGATGAAGATGAAATTGAAGTAAGTAGTGATATGTTGGCATGTGTTTTGAATGGGGGTAAATTGTCATCTTGACGTGCTTATGATTCTTTTGTTGCACCTATGGTTGATTATTATAATTATGCATTTTGATACTGTTTCGTCTCAAGGGGGAGACATCAGATTATTTATGATGAATGTTCCATTCAAGGGGAGATTTCAATGTATAAACTTTATTATTCGTTGTGTTTTTTGGCATTTTTTTGTCCCAAGGGGGAGAAATTTGGATAATTGGATAAACTTGATGTTCTTTGAAACTTGATACTTGATTAAGGGGGAGTATTTTTCATATGGATTGTACATTTGATTTATATGTCCAATTATGTTATTTAGGGAGAGTTTCATATTTGTGACAAACAATGTCAAAAAGGAGGAGATTGATAGGATATATGTTATATATCTTTTATTTAGTTTTTGGCATTATTTATTAATTAATTGGACATATAAGATATTAATTGGATAATGACTTGAATTCAAAAGGTATATGGATAATCTTCTAGTTGAAGTGGGACTCTTGGTTGAAGTGGAACTCTCATATCTTGTGTGTATCGTGTGCATGCATTAATTAACTGCTGAAGGATATCTCATATTAGGATTGAATAAAGATTGTGAGAATGTTTGCGTTAATTGTTGATTGATCAAAAACACACTACTGCAATCGTATTTGTTGCGAGACAAATTAAATATGCAGTGGATGTTGAAGTGAAGTGTGTGTGTGAGTATTATTTAAAGGTAGCTTCCGTCACATCAAGTAGAGATTAAGAATGGATGGGCTCTAGGGAATTGACGTTGAAGAGAGAGTAGAGTCAAAGCCTTTTTTTGCAACCTGCAGGCAAAGTGAAATTAGTGTGGTCCACTATCTGCATGTATGACATTTGGCAGTTTCTAACTAGTATGGCTAATGTGAATTAAGTGGGAGATGTTTACTTTATTGGATACCTGCGGCTCTCTTGCATGATTTTGGATTTGGCAGTTATTTCATCTTCTGGTGAAGTAACGTGTGAAGATTTCAGAGGTTGATTATGGTAGTATATTTGGCGAACAACTTTCATATTTATCCTTGAAGAAGCTGAATTAATTGGGAAGTTGTTTCTTTTTATTTTAAGTATATTATTATTTTGTTCCTAGTTTATTGATCACTTGAGATATTTGTTCATTGTTCTTTCGTTAAAAGATTGATTGAGAAAATCCTCAGTTGAGGTTAATACGAGGCAGTCATACTATTGGGTGTGAAATTCTTTCACGGGAAGTGAGATTGAGAGATGGTGTCAAGGGTTGAGTGGTGTCGGCTCAGTAAAGCCTTGAATAAATCTATTGTACTTCGGTAAAAATTATTAAGCTAGGTGAGAGCTCTGCACACGTAAACAAGGTATGTCGAACTGCATTACTAAATTTTCGGTGTTGATTTATTTTTGTTTTTTTTAATTTTTCTAATTTTTTCGTCTGCTAGAAACGAATCGGAAAGTTTGCGAAACTACCACCCGGTTTTCCAACACTATTTCCATTGAGATCCATCCATCTAATAAAATCCATCTAATAAAAACTAGATGGATGGATCTTAACAAAAAGTAGCACAGACTTTTGCATCTGTTATTCATAAGTACATTGATTGCTAAAATATACATTTTCAGATCCCAAAGTTTCAGACGTTTAGTAGAAGAGTTTCATCGTTTCCATCCATGACAACGCCATTATATATAGGGTTTTAGATTGTGCAGTTTTTCTCAGTTTGTAGGCATGATGGATGTTTGTCGGCAATTGTAAACATGATAAGTATGAAACCATTGAAAAATTGTGTGGAGATGTTTGACAAATCATGTTTTTTTTTTTTAAACTTTGTTAGATTTGTTTTTCAATATGGGTTGGAATACTCTTGAGGATTATTATTTTGTTTTCGTGTGTGGTAATTTTGGAGACAAGAAAGAAGCCAGGGCCTTGTCAATTTTCCTCTCGAAGTTAACGATTAAATACAATTCTTCTATCCCAACCCGTTATTACCTGGAAATTTTTGTTTTTCATTCCAGCACGTTTGCTCAACAGAAACGCGTTGGCGTCTTAAGCCCTTAATAGCCAAAAGACTTCAAATTAATTAATGTGGGTCAATGCGACCACGCGTTTAGGTTAGGTGACCATGTGTGAAATCTCTCTTTTTTTTTCTTTGGTCAGGATAGATAAATCAACGTGGTTAAGTTTTGTTTCATCTATAAGAATGACCAAACCCCACCAACTGAACCGATGTATTCAATCCAAATTAATGTAGTTCATTTCATATTGACCGAACCCTACCAACTGTTGTTTTAAATCATTTTTTTTTAACTTAATGTCAAGTGTAAATTTACGAGCCTTCTTAGACTTTTCTATAGCTTCCAAATAATGATGTTTCTTTTGATGTACTGTATATCAAAATTTGAGAATAACATTTAAATGTAAAGCTTATTAATAAATTTAGGTGTCATAAGATGTCAAAAATGTCGACATTATATATATATATATATATATGTATGTATATATGTATGTATGTATGTATATGTATATATAATATAATTTTCTATTAACAAAGAGAAAAACCCCTTTAATTTTCTTACAAGTCTTTCAGTTTAAAAAAGTTGACAATTTGACTAGTGAGTGAGACTGTAAGTCATCTCATTTTTACAAAAATTGATTGGTCAAAATTAAAACAAATTAAGATTTGCATATTAACTTACTAATAGGAACAAGTGAGTCTTTAACTTGTTAAATTATTTAATAGGAAAAATTAATTTATGAAATATATATGTACACCAAATAATTAAGTTGTTTGTTTATATATTTCAAAGAGCTAATATATTATAAACAAGAAGGGAAAGTAACATTTTGCCTTTGTATAAAATAACAATTAGCCGTTACTTGCCATCTCATAGTAGCACTCATTCATTGCCATCTCCACCCCCTCTCTTACCTGCTTCTCACAAACCCTGTCACTCACAGATCTGATCTTTAATATGGAGACTAAAGATGATGTCCCAGCTGAACAATACTTAGCATCACGTCCATGTAGAGGTTTCTCTTGCAGTGCTTGTTGCTTACCAATCATTGGTGCGGGTTATAATTGTCGGAGTTGTACCTCCATAATCCACAAATCATGTTGTCAATTGCCCACCTACAAAACACACCCTTTCCATCTCAATCATTCACTCACTCTCCTTGCCAAAGCTGAGAACCAGCTTGTTTCATGTGACCAATGTAGGGATTCATGCGGTTGCTTGTATTACCACTGCGACCCCTGCAACTTCACCCTCGACATCAAGTGCGCTACTTTATCGGACGCTCAGTGCCAAATGTTGAACGAAATACATCACGTTAAGGCAAAAATCTTATCTAGTGTCGTCCACGACCATGTCTTGTCTGTGTTCAATTGTAGGCAGCAAGATTTCGTGGTCGGTGATTGCAGTGTTTGCGAGTTACCGCTGAAAGGTCTCGCCTACTGTTGCATGGATGGTCACAAAGATTTCCTTGTTCATGAGTCCTGTGCTAGATTACTTGCACAGATTCAACACCCTTATCATCAACACCCACTTCATTTCAACTCTACTTTTCAATCCCACTCGTGCAATGTTTGTAATCTAGAAATCAAGCACTTCGGCTACGAATGCCAACGTTGCAATTTCAGGATCCATATTAGGTGTGTCCATGCATCAACATCCGCAATCAAATGCAACGGGCACATTCACAAACTTTTCTACTTCGAACCTGATGATTCCACCAGTGTGGAATCTGCCGACAGATCTACCATGTTCAGGTGCGATGTCTGTTACGAGTTTTGCCGGGATTCTTTTTACCGTTGCTTTGAATGCAACTTCAATCGACATTTTCAGTGTATCCCAATTCAGCCCAAGGTTAAACATGATCATGTTCATCCTCTCACCTTTGTGAAGTGTGTTATTTTCGAGGATCATAAAGAGTATTACTGTCATTTCTGCGAGACTGAAAGGGAACCGCAATTTCCGGTCTACAGTTGTGATCAATGCCCTTATACGGCACATATTAGTTGTATCTTTTGTGAGGTACGTTCCCTTGCTTATATCGATTTTTACTTAACCTTACATTGAACTGGGATTAGAGGATATTAAGAATTAGATCATTCATATCACAAATTAACAACAAAGCCAATAAAAATCTAGCTCATATATGAGATTTGTGAAGGTTTAGCAGTAACTAGTTTTAACTCTTAACTAATAGAAAGGTTCTTTCCTAATACTATAAATTAACTCCTACGTAAATAGTAAATTCTTATATTTTTTCTTGTTACTGTCATGAATTGGTATGTTAGTATAAAACTCGATAATAGGTGGAGTCACATAGGCCTCCGTAGTACCTACATATATATGTTTTGGAAATCTTGAATTTGTCTTTAGATCTATGCGTGTTGAAAATTCAAAAGATTACTTTATCTTCTGAAGTAATTCGTATAATACTCTATCATAAAGTAAACTATTTTGACATAATTAATTAAAATTATTGATTGACTACCGAATATATATTAGTTATAAAACTGCATCATATATATTAGTTATAAAACTGCATAGAGTTTTGAACTTAATCTTAATTAATGTACTTAATTTTTTTTAAAATAAGACCTTATAGAATATCTTAGCAACAAGTAATTGCTATGTCATAATCATAAATTTATCATCAATAATAACTAAGTAATTTATTGCATTTTGATTTAGTATCTATCTAGAAATACATTAAATAACCCTTTCTAACGTCTACCAAATACTTTCGATAGATGCAATGACAAAATTAAAGGTCTCACTTATCAAGAATATAAATTTAGTTTATACTTGATAGAAAATGAAATAAATTCAAAACCAATATTATTACAAAAGAGTATCTTTATATTTTATCTTATTTTTGGCATAGTGAAGAAGAAAATTATGAAACTTGTTTTACTTTCTTTTGTAGGTTTATTTCGGTTTTAACATAGTTTCAAACATGATTATAATTAGAGAATTAATATATACCTTTATAAGTTTTTAAGTAGTTTATGTTATTAAAGTGCAATCTCATAATTTCAGTAATTTTTGCTTCTTATTGCTTATGTTCAGTGTAATAAATCAAAAGGCAATGTCAAAAAAGAGCAAATGTACCAATTATTAAATAAAAAACATTATAAAGTAATTTTATATGACATGAAAGTTTTAGAAAAATATCCATACTATAAATAATTTGGTGTACAATTAATCTTAAATTATTTAGGAGAAAAAATAAATTAAATAATTAATTGCAAATTATAATCAGAATAAGTCTCACTTAACTATTAATAATTAAATATATAACACAAATAGTTGTCATAAGTTTCTTAATGTTTACTTTTTTTAGGGTCATCCTGAAGAAGGCGAAGCTCTGGAGTTTAGAAGGATTCGGAGGTACACAATAGAAGAAGACACTATTCTACCAGAGGCAGATGAAGACACCATTTTAAAAGTAGAGCAAGAAATATTTGATCTTAAATTAGATATAGCAAATAAACGAACTATATTGGAGGCATTAACAGAAAAGTTGAGAGAGCTAGAAACAACTAGGACTAAGATGTCTATGCAATTGCTTCAAGCTTCATGATAGGATATAGATACAATTTCATTTGTTGATAGCTAAACTAAGGATATATCTTGCACTACATAAGTCATATTTTTCAACTAAAAAATATAATATATACTTCAATTAAAATATACTTAATAACCTATTTTGTCAAAATATGTCGAAGTTAAAAGAAATCTATAAATCATTTGAGAAGAATGTGTAATTCAATAACTTACTATTACAACTTGACCTATAGTTGACACAACAAGAACAAAGATAAATAGGAAATCAAGAAGGAATATTGATTTAAATCAAGAAGGAATATTGATTTTGATCATTTGATGCTTTTCGTAAATGAAAGGTATAAATAAAGGATCATGGGTTATGGATGAGAAACATAATATTAGAAACAAAAGAACAATCTTCTTTTGTATTCTATTGAACCTCCAAAATAAAGAGTATCTAAAAAGTACGTAAAAAAACTATCAATCTGGTTACTGCTTTAAAAAGAGAACTAACTTGCCAAATCGAACAACTAACCAAAACTAACAAGGTAAATTAGTTATATTAATATATAATAAGCACCACATGATTTACCTACTCAGCCTTCTTCTCTCATGATCATTAGTAACCTACGTGTCATGATCATGGTGGCTTAACTAATGTCTTCTAATTAATACTCCCCCTTAAGAGGAGCATGTATATTTTTAGTGCTCATCTTAGCTAGTATCTTCTTAAACGGAACTAGTTATAGAGCTTTCATAAAAATTTCTGCTACTTTTAAGAAAGTTAATACATATATAGGCATAATGATTCTAGCTAGAACTTTCTCTATTGCAAAGTGACAATCTATTTCTATATGTTTGATACTTTTGTAGAACATGGGATTTTTGCAAATATGCAATGTAGACTAATTATAATAGTACATCATTATAAGTTTCTCATGTTTAATCCTAAACTCTTTCATCAAAGATAGAAAATCCAAATAACTTTACATGTTCCAGTTGCCATAACTTTATATTCGTCTTCAGTCGAACTTCTTGCAATAGAAGATTTTTTTTTTGTAATATCTCTATGTAATTAATGAATATCCAAGAAATAAACAATATCGTGATACTAATCTTCTAAAATTTGCGCATCCTACACAATCATTATCAGTGTACGTAATCAGCTCAAGCTTGGTTGTAACAGACAATAAAATGCCTTTCCCTGGAGTCCATTTTATATATTAGAGAACTCAAACAACAACTTGTTTATGCATCTTTATAGGTTTTTCCATAAATTGTGACAAAACCTACACTGTATAAACTATGGTTGGGTCGACCATTCTGGGCTATGGGCCGATCGGTTCAGTCCCGTTTCCACACCAAGCCCAAACGCCGAGCC
>JANZLD010000003.1:50141154-50167601 GCA_026413575.1 Erythroxylum carthagenense
TTGCATATTGTTTAATATACTTTAAATAATATTTATATGCATAAATAATTTTTATTTCAAAATAAAATATAGTTAAATTAATAAAAGTGTTTTTTATGTATATGTTATCAAACAGTCTGAATTTTTTTATAAAAATTGTTTTCTAATTGATAGTTAAACAGTCAACTAATTTCTTAAAATAGCTCTTCTAAAAAAAATCTATTGTCAAAAACTCTACTATTATAAGCCAATCCAAGCAGACACTTAGTTAAGAGGCAATTCAACTCTAGTTTCCTCATCAATAATGAATTTTCTATAGTGCGTTCTTGAAACTATTGCTCCATCGAGCATTAAAGCCTCAATATACAAAGTTGATCGATTACTTATAGTAGTTAACAACCTTTCAAACTTCTTAGCGTTGATTTCTTTTTTATTGCAAATGTTGTCCTCTTTAAACAATACTTGTTTGCCTTGCCAAAGTTATATAGAACATCATTGGAGGTTTATAGCTATTAAATGCCTAAAACTAGATCATATCCTCCTAAAGGAAGTATCAAGGCGTCAATAGCAAAAATACTTTGTAATTGCCATTCCAGTTCTTTACACATTCCATTATAAGGTAGCTTGAGTCCCCCACCAGCAATAACTTTAAGGTCTCTTCCGAAAATTCGTAAGTTTCCATTTTGTATTATTGTCTACCAAGTTGTGGTGTTGCTATTATTGATGAGGATGTGCGCTGATTGGCCTTTGTATACTCCAACCATTATCATCTACTTGAAATCCCTTGTTGGCACCCTTAATAATCATCATCGATTGCCTCCGTCTTGCTTTCAATTTCAATTAGCTTCTCTTCCTCGCCGCACCAAAAACGTATCTCTTTAGTCCGCTTGATTTCTAGCTCTTTGCTGCTGAGTTGCTTATGGTGTCTCAGTGGAGGCATATTAGGAATATTTTTAGGAGCTCCTTAAGAGTCCATCTTGGTGAGTTGTTTTCAAGATTGAATTGAAAAGCAAAACAAAGAAGGTATTGGTGGAATGTGTAGAAGGCTTAGAGAATATTTTATAGTTCAAAAAACATCCAGAGGCAATAGCCTCTTATTTCTTGAACAAGGTACGTATCTGTCATAGTGTTTTGGAATTTAATAATTTGACTGATAGCTTTATTTCACGTCTCAATCTTTTAAGAAAGAATTCTCAATTAAATATGGCTCAACAAGTAGGAGTCTAATAGAATACCCAATAAATAGTAACTCGCAGTTTGATGTAAAACTTTCAAGAATACCTATTAAATAGGGTACACTTTTAGTTTAATGCAAATCTTTGAAGTCATTGAAGATTTCTTGTCCAAACTTTTAAGTAATGACTACCAAATATTCACTTCTTATCGAGTCCTCCAAAGTCAGCATGTGTCTCAAAAGTAATTAGCTTTATTTCCACCACAAGAGTACCAACCATCCTAAGTAGATCATAAAAAATTGTCCAATTATGCACATCTGACCGGTTAAATAAAAGATAAGTGATTTTACTATATCATGTTAGTGCCGTGGAAATCTGTTGTTCCATAATGATCCTTCGATGTTATGAGCATACTCGTTGAGACTACAGATTATGTACTCATTAATTGTCCCTACATTTGCGCCTCTTGTCGTGCCTGGAACATTGCTTTTTGCTTCCTTTAATCCGATTAACCAGTGCTTCATCTACACTTTTTATGTCGCTTGCGGGCCCCCCGTCTTCTTCAGCCATATTCAATGGAGAATTAGAATTTTCAGCTGGCAACATCGAGCTCTCCCACCGCCTAATGCACAAATGGAAGAGAGGAAGGCGAGATAGAAAGGAATAGATAGAGAGTATTAATTTGATATAGATTCATGTCCATTTTCAACAAGCAATCATATATTCGTTGAGGACTACAGTTACTAACGGTAAAACTAAATATGACAACATTAAGTCAAGGATAAGTTGCCATCAGACCAAGTTTGACAATTGATACTAAAAGCAACGACAAGGTTTTACAGTAAACCAAAGAAAAGAACGCGTCTTCCTCCTTGAAGCAGAAAGCCGTGGCACATAAATTATTAAGTGTTAGTCTCTGAAGCACTAGCTAAAAAGGGAAAGAATCTTGACAACAGATTAATGGATAAATGCAGCAACAGCAATCCCCGAAATTTGATAAATAAAAACCATGGGCGCCTGCCAAGCAACCCCATAAATTAACCGCACATGATAAAAAACCAACTATAGTCTCAGAAACAAACCAAACGCTAAACAAAATAAAAAGGAGAAACAAAAGACATTGAGATGAGATAGCTCCTATCTTACAAATTTCTGACAATAAATAATGCTAAGTGTTCTAAGCTAACTTCAACTCAAGATCTTGATTAATCACCTCTTGGCAAACACCCCTCCTTTACAGGAACTTTTTGAGTCTCAGAGCCAAAAGGGCCTCCGTTTGCAATATTTTTAGTTGTTTGTCAAACTATGCACAGTGTCTGGAACACTTTGACGCAAGAAACATTGTATGAGAACCGCCATCGAGCTTTCAGATCCCCTTCTACCAAGGTCTACGTCTCCTAATACCCCATCCAAAGAATAATGATCCATGAATGTTTTCGTTTCTCCTTGTGCACCTTCAACAAGGCCACCATAATAAATGAAGCTGAAATAGCTGACAAAAAACATATCCTAGTATGATTAAGTAGACATGACTTCCTGTGACTGAGGTTGTCATCTCCAAACATTATTTTCACAGCCTAAGTAACAGAAACTAAAGCACTAATCCCCAAAAATTCTCATATCACGACTCGCAAGTATTTCATGGAATTAGATAAGAGCTTCAGAATTTGTCGGATAGTACACATAATTTTCACATAAAATGGATCAATATTACTGCATTAACATTATGACTAACAAAGATGGGGTTGTTATATTGCTGGGTCTAAAAAGATCACTCCTCTCCATTACAAGAGTTGCACAATTTAGAAAAAGCAGCTCAATAGTCATATTTAAGCATTTTTTTAACTCACAGTCACATCTAGGTACAGAGCAATTTGATACCAATGGACAGAGTCATTATAGTATCTACAGTATAGCATACAAGAACTAATTTCCCTATTCAGAAAGTATGTATCAGTGTATAACTTGCATAATATAGCATGGTCCAGGAAAAAATACTCGAGGACTAAACCACCAACTAAAGGAAACAGTAAAAAATGTAAATGGCTTGCCTGATTGAGCTCAGAATGGAGCCTCGAGTGATTCGTCCCAAACTTCTGCACTTCCATTTGAAGCATCTTCAACATCTTCTTCCATTGAAAGCCTAATATATTCTCTATGGGCAAAGCGATCCCATTCTGTCAACGTTGGATTCTCTCGCTCCTGTTTTCCCACAATATCATCAAGGCTTTGTTACAAACAGCAAAGATAAAGTTTACAACAGTTTCAAATTTGTTGAAACTGAGCATAAGCATAAATTGATTTCTGAAATATACCTGACGAATCAGAAAAGGATCACGAGTTTCAAAGGCCATAAATTTATTAAGGTTGAAAAGTATGTTGAAAACACTTCCCGAAAGTTTACAACCTTTCAGGTCACGTAGTGTAATGTAGCTCTCATTCTGCATGCAGAAAAACTCCAGTAGTTAAAAACACAAAACACTTGCATAGAGAATGGGTCTTAAGCAATGTTGTAGAAAATAGACCCCCAATAGTCAGGTTCAGTATGTATCTCTAAAAATATGAACTGTATTTGTCACACAACTGCACCTCAATATTGTATTGAAGACACATAGAATTAAATTCAGACATACAAGAAACCTCTTATCATGCAGTAAACTGCAGCACACATTTTAATTATGCCTATGAACATTGTGTTGGGAGGCAGTAATATTACAGATGGCTGCTAGAAGCTTTCTCCACCCAAACATGCTTCCATGTATAATTTAAAACATTAAAGGAAGCATCGAACTACCAGTAAAATCACAAAATGCTAAAGGCAAACCTCTGGTCCAATCATATCAATTATCTGGCAAAGTATATCTTCAAAGAGCACAGGCTCTTGAGCCATGCATTCCATGCGATGCAACTGCTCCTCATAAAAGAACTGCATCTCATTACGTGTGAGAACTCCATTTCCATCCAAATCTATGCACTTGAACCTGAGACAAAATAGAACAATAAGGAATGAAGGGACACATATTTATCCTCTTTAATCTTTCTTCTACATTTCCTTTACCCAGTGTCTTTCCTCAAACATCAGATTTCATGAAATTATACTTGTTCCCCAGGAAACTGCATGTGCAGAAATTTGAACATGCAATTACTCTTCATATAGCTTTTAACTTCATAATCCTTCCGATGTCATTAGTAACCAATGCAAGCGAAATAAACAGAGAAATCTTTCAGTCAACAGAATAAGACAACTAACTGTACCAGTACTCAAGACTAGGCTCAGATGACTTGTCCTCTTCAGATAGTATGAAGTAAACGAAATCTTCATATCCCATCTTCCCTTCAACCTTACTTGTAAATTTTCGCGGAATCTGGCATAAATGTTAAACCATATAAATTAACATGATTTCAGATATTTTAGTAATGGGATCATACAAGTTTCATAGAAATAGAACCATCTGTAGACAAGAGGTAAATAATGTTGTCTTCGAGAAGAAAACCAAGATTTGATTAGCACAAACCTGAGAAAATATTCTATCCACAATCCGGTAGGTAAGTGCATGATTACCATATCTAATAAGGTTCTCCTTGTCTATCAGGAAATCATGATCTGTATCCAGCTCCCAAAACTTGCAGTATATCACATAGAAGTGTTCATAAGAGAAGTACCTGAAAACAGCATGTGCTAGGGAAGTTATGATTAAAAGGGCAAACCAAAAAAACAAAAAAAGCAACAAGCATCATGTCTCAGCTCAAACAAAAGTCTATCCAACATCTCTAGGAGACATGTCTACCTCAGAACTTTATTGATGTCTTCCTCTTCGTCTGCATATTGCATTGCATCAATTATGTTTCCACGTTTCAACTCCCTGAGGGTAAGATGACCATTTCCAGATCTATTTATGTAGTAAAATATTCTGTATATTACAGTTTCAGCTGAACATTACAGAGAAAAAAAGTTAGGCCTCCATCAAAAGCAAATATCATTGTTTTCTCAAAAAGATGAACAACAATCTGTAGTTCAAAGCTCTAGAATTTGAAGTTATATGCTTAGGTTTAGAATATTTCATGTTATAAAGATTCTCTTCCAGCAGCTGCAAACACTAGTTGCATTCAGCAAAAGACTCAATTACATTTTCCTTTTAAATCAACAGGAAAAACAATATAACTGGAGATCAATGACAAACCAGATTTTGATTTAAAAAAATATAACAACTAGGACAATAAGCAAATATTTAACATTAGAACAATTCAAACAGGACGCCACAGCTGAATTAAGGAAGGAATCAATCTTATTTCATTGTGATTGTGGACTAAAAGAAGGATGCGTTACAACCATACAGCCAAACACAAAGAACAGATGGTTCATATTATGAGGTACAAACAACCCATGACAGTCAGATTACTGTTACAGCTCACTTGCTCAAATAGATAAATAATTAAATGAGTCAAGTTCAACCAAAGTTGTGCTATGCTCGTCCACATCCATGAACAACTTCATCTATAAGCTTGATTAGAGACTTCTAAAAATCATCTAGAAAATTGTTTTCAGCTCTTGTAAAGCTCAATTCCTTTCCTTTTCATACTCTTAAGTCGCCATTTTTTTAATAAGTCAAACACAACCTTGACATTGCTTGAGTCATATAAATCATCTCTAGGAAAAACATGATTGATAATTTTTACCCTTATATTGATCTCCAGGCCAACTCAAGTTAAGAAAATAAACGAGAAATTAGAAGAATCAAGCCCAAGCTTTTAAAAAAAATTCAAGCCCTTGAGTTCAAGAAAATATTTAATGAATGTATCCTAGATAGAGCAAAACTCAACTCGGCAATTGCACCACAATGAATTCATACATTTATACTTTGTAGTTGTAACAAGGAATGTGGCAATTGCTTACAACCTTATCCATCAAGGCATCCACGCTAGGCTAGCCAAAACATCAAAAAATGACTAAACACAAAATTGGAATACTGCACCAACATTCTCAATACCACAATTACACCTCAGGGTTTTGAATATATGTCATCTTATGCTTATAATATAAAACTTTCCATTTTTGTACAAAGATCTGCACAATGCATTCTATTCTGCAATTTCAACAAGTACCAAATCCTACTCTGGCACAAGTTTATGCTCCAAAATAATAGAGCTCAAATCCTTGTAATTAGTAGCATTCCATAGATGATACATCATCTTAAAATGGCAAACTATAAATTAGTAGCATCTAAAAGACCAATCACTAAGTGACATTATTTACAAAATCCAATATACTTTAAACATTAATATATGTTACGACTCGCCCAACATTCAAAAACATATAATTAGACTGTCTGCTGGCATAGGCAGCCAATGAACCCCAAACAGGTTGTCTACCTGAAAGAAAATTTTAAACTGTAGTTTAGACGCTTTACCTAAGACTACACTTGTGCCCCGCACTGCTCTCCACCCAAAGTAAATAAAAAAAAAGAAAATTATTGAAAGCCCAAAGAGATGATGACATATAGTTACAACCATAATCACTTTTGTTTTGCAAATGGTTGAAAAAAAGTCATCACTGATTAAGATCAATAACTAATCTAGAAAATTCAAATACAGCAACAGCAACAAGAAAAAGAATTCTTGTTTTAGATCAGGAACCTTGTAATCAGTATTGCGTTGCAACAAAGTTAAATAGTTTATAGAAGGCATAGAACAAACCATATCTTTCCTGAAACTCTGGAGTACTTTGTAAGAATTCCAATCCAGGATGGGTAGCCAACAGTTCCCGAAGCACAGGTTTGAAATCTTCCTGTAATCAATTTGAAATGAATTATTAATCATGTTAAAAGAGTATTGAGACAACAAATATCAAAACATATTTTCGATTTCGAACTTAGTATCTGAACAATTCAATATAACACATTGATGCACACCATGTAATGAACAACACAAGCAACAGAAGAAACACACCTGGGTAAGGTACTTGAGATCAGGTTGCTTCAGAATTGTATATATCTGGGTCGCTATATCCATTGTCAGCATGTTTCGATTTATCCAGTAATCAACAAAAGCATCCCTACAAGCAAACGACATGAACATTTGGACAATGCTATATGTAAAAAGGCAAAGCCACCAATTAGCAAATACAAAGCAAACTAGGAGTACTGCTTTATATCTCAATTGGTTCATAACAGGTTATGTTTCAAACTTGTGACACTTGCAATTAGACATCAGCCTATGTGAAAAATAAGGATCTCTACTGATGCTTTCCTTAGCTTAGGGCACAGTATAAGAATTGTCCTAGTCCTCAACAATTCTCATCTTAATCAATTCAGTACTAGAACAAAACCAAGCTGATATATTACCACAACCAGGTAGCATCAGTGATTTGTCAGTATACAAGGTTATAGGAAATTCGCTCTAGATTTCAAGCTAGTCAAAATCAGTGAATTTTCACAGATATAACAGAGCTTTAGAATTAAGTAGTCAGAACCCAATATCAGCCTACCTCCAAAACTTAACTGGATCCTGAGTTGGAGAATAAAATTGAGACTCCCTGTAGTAACTTTGGAAAAGATTTAACATAAAATTATCAAGTCAACAACCTATCTCTTCAGCACAATTTGCTAAACTTTCATAAAATGATATAACCACCCAGCTTCAGAAATTGTCACTCACAGCATCAGTAGCATTTTAATCATAAAAGATATCATATTCTTCCAAATGGATAGGGAAAAAACTTGTTTATAATAGTAATGATATCGACAAGTCATAATTAAGACACTCATCAAGAAAACTGCATACATTATCAATTATACAGCTTGAAAACTATGTTTGCAAAGTAAGACACTGTACCTCGTAACAAATCCAGTACCATTGACATCGATCTTTCTGAAAAGAGCAGTGCAGAAGAATGATGGTAGCTTGCAGATTTCCTTGGTGACTGTTTTGAATTCTGAAACAGAATGCAAAGTTCAGATGAGTTCATGATATATCATACGTGGTCATGCAATATGCATATCTCACCATGTATCTGCAGTCCATCTTGGCGTCCATAGAAAAAGTGATTGATCATGAACAAGGACTGTTCTTTCAATTCATTTGGCGGTGGACGACCGTTTCGGAAGTAAAACTTCAAGAATTGAGAGAAACAATTTTCATAAATCCTTGTCTCAATTAAGTAATTTGAGCATCAGAGAAAGGAGGTAACAACAAATGCATAGATATTTCACAACTCAGTCAAAGATCTTGAAACAGGAAAAAAAAAATCGAACCTGAGGTATGACTTCCTTTACAGGCTCACTAACTACTTTTAAAGGAGAACCTAAATTAGAAGGGCCAACCCTTTGCTTCGTTATACGTGGAGAACCAGAAGTACTTCTAGGTGAAAGAGGAGGCGTGCTCCCCGATGGAAACATGGAAGGTAAGGAATTGCTTGTGGCTGCATTTGTGCTAGAAGAGTTACAAGTGACATTCAAGGGAGCGCCTGTTTTGGCATCATTAAGCAATGAAATGACCTATAAAAAGGAAAATCAATGAATAAGTAGCCATATCATCCACGGAATAAACTCATTTTCCAAGAGAAACATCACTTTCAAAAAATTCTCATAAGGAACATAAGAAACCAATCAACAAAGTAAGAAATGGGCCATAAAAAAAATTTCTCATCCTACAAATCTCAACATATGCAGATCCAGACACAAAGTCTTCATCGATGATTGAAGGGATCAAATGGCTAAATCATGTAGCCAAAAAGATTGTTTCAGAGTGGAAAATGAGCACAATCTTTCTGACTACATGCAGTTAGGGTTTATCGCATCCCAAGAGCGGAATTACTATTGGCACCACAGCCAACATGCATTATTAAGGGTGCTAATTTGTTAAAAACAGAAAAAAGAAAAGCTGGAACTCTTCCAAACAGAAATATTTGACGCCAAAAACACAGTTTCGATAAAAGCTGCCACTTCATAAAGCTCCTCTTCAGTCATCTATTCAATTCCGTTCCTCCAACTAACACGTTGAAATTGCTCATCAGTTCCCTTAATAACAATCCACACTAAATAGCGTCTTCAGGACATTAAACAATCACCCAGTAACTGAATCATTCACAAAAATATAAAACTTCTCGAAATCTGAGACAACGCAGAACGATAACATAATGCGAGTCATTATTCGTTAAAAAAAAAAGGAAATTAAAAAACAAACCAGGCGGTTAGCGTCAGGAAGCGCAAGCCACTGCTCAAAGAGCTGCTGAGCAAAGTCAGGATAGGATTTGAAGGCCAACGGAGCAACCTCTGGCAACTGAAGCAAATCGGCGTCGAAAATCGCCACATCTCCGACAACACCGGTGCTCGCCTCCATGCCTAATAATGCCAAATCGGACCAAGCCAAACATATAGATCGCCTCAAGCCCTAGGTTTCGGTAACAAGAACTCGGCCAACAGCTTGATCGAATGAAATTCTAAGCTCTTTAATCAATTGAATAAGGAACGATTTACAGCGATTGTGAATCTCAGATTCGGAGCACCAGAAGAACGAGCAACCCTAGATCTTCCGCGGAAACGAGGGAATTAGTGGTTTGGATGTGGATTTTTGAGGGAAAGAGAAGTGATTGGGAAGCGAGAAAATGAAGGAAAATGCGGGAAATGAGCGAAGGATGCGAATGAAAGGACGGAGGATTAGCTCAGCTGTGAGATTAGAGCAAAGAGTCGGGACGGGGGACAGAAAAGAGTAATTTTTGATAAAAATGACACCTGAAAATGGTGAACTAAAGAGGAAAGGACACGTGTCCCTTACGTCTTCTTTTTCTTTTTATTTTCCCCTGTTATGAAGTTTTTATGTGCTTGATTTCTTAAATTTTTTTTTGTTTAAAAGAAAAGTCGGAGTTAATTATATAACAGTGTGCGAGATACAGATCTTTGACTGATCCTCAATGAAGAAATGATGACACCCGAAAAATGTAGTGTCAAAAAAAATAACCCCAATGCCTGTTCTTAATATTTTTTCTCTCTTTTTATTTATTTATTTAAGTTAACAAATTGGCAGGGAGACAAATTTCTGTTAAAGTCAACACAAATTTCAAAGACTGCACCGTCCGCGGAGTGAAAGTTAACAAACTCAACTTTCATTTAACATCTTAATTTATAAAGTCGATTCATTTTATGGACTGAATCAAAGCTGCCTTTAGATTGTGTCTTTCCAGAGTCAGTTATGATCCGATGTAAATGTTTATATGCATTTGAGCAAAATCATGTCCAAGTCCAGTGCTGCTGTTTATATCTTGCAGTTATAAGCAATGTTTGAAAGTTGCTTAACTGAACAGGGTAGGAATATCTATTTTGAAGCTTAAGATTACAAGTAATGTCTAACCATTCTTACTGCACACGCTTTCTTTCTCTTCAAGACTTTAAACAACTCTATTAGAAGGAGGAGAGAGTAAAAATTTGTATTTGGTGTCATACATTTCTTGCAAAGAAGACATCTTTCGGGAGTAGGCCCGTAGAAACAAAATCACGTGTAAACTTTCCTAGAAGGAAAAGTAAGTAACTCGTCTTCATCTTTATCCAGAAGTAATGTATTTGTGTTCATCGCTTTCGTTTGTCTGTGCTGCCAATAGTGAGGTTCTCCAAGCTCCGAATCTGGTCATCATGAGCCGCCGCAACATGGGAATGTGATGCTACTTTGGATTCAGCTCCAGAATGGATTCTTTGAGTGGTGGAGAGAGTGCTACTGTTTGTGAAGAGCCAGCTTGATCGACTCTCACTAGCCGCGACAGTAGAACTTAGCCTACTGCTTGAAGCAACGGCCTTCCTGGACAAATTGCCATTTCGGGAGGAAGTACTACGGCCTCTCTCTAACTCAGCGTGCTGGAAAAGGATTAAGATATGTAAACAGTGGTATAGACTAGGAGACCTAAAGCTCTGAAGCTAAAAACCTGTCCGAGTCACTTAGGGTGCAGAAATCATTTTCATTTACTTACTGCGTCTCTAGACAATGTTGCATCTTCTGATGTTCTATACTTGGCACGATCACCATGAAGCCCAGAAGCAGAAGAATTTCTCCTGCTGAGGAATTCAGTTGTACCTGAAGGTCTGTCATGGGAGTCTTGTCCTGCAATAAACAACAAAAAAAAGAGCAAAGAATTGAGTATTCTGAAAGAGGAAGGAGAAGCAGTTGCAAAAATCAATCCTGGTGAAAAGGACTCTCAGAAGGATCATAAACTTGGGGGTTATTAGCGCAAATCATACTGACTAGCTCATCCCAAGAAGTTGATTGTATATTTCAATATAGATGCCTCTATCCACAGTATGCACAGTTCAAACATATCAACATCACAGGCTCAATATTCCTCTGTATATCTTCCTATCTTGAGAAGGGACATACCCGGAGCCTTTTCTGTTTTCTCAAGAGGAGGTCGGGGTCTTGAACCTGTCCTGCCGCCTTGATGCTGAAACAGACACAAGTTATCCAGAAGAAGAAGAAGTTAAAAGAAAACTACGTTACAGATATGAACCACGTACCCGTTGCCTAGAACTGGAACCAATTTGGGGATACTTCAATATTGTCCAGTCAAATACATAGTCAAATTGATATCCTGCACAACAAACCCTGTTACAAACTCAGACAAGGCCAATCATCTGATAGCCTAAATACCATGCCTTTTTCTTATACCCATTCTGAGCTATCAAAGACGGAAAGCTAGTAATTGCTACTATGAGGCAGGAAGAGTAGCTAATTATCAGAACAAATTATTTTATACCGCCTAACCATATTAAATTTTACCTTCTCGAACAAATAAATCTCGAAAAAGCCTCTTCAGGTATGAATAATCTGGCTTATCTTCAAATCTTAATGATCGACAATAGTGAAAGAATGATATAAATTCTGATGGATATGACTTGCAAAGAGCCTGAGAAAAAAATACACATTTAAAGTCATAAATACAGAACGAGTTGTATATGATAAGATCTAGCTAAAGTAAAGATGCCAAAGAAACAAGTGTAGCATTAGATATTGTTGCAAGTCAATAACTAAAAGGATTAGTCTGCTTTAAGCATACTTCTGTATTAGATGTAATCATCAGTCTGTCAGTTTGAAAATTGTGATACCTCAATAGGAGTTAGCATCTTTTTTTCACTGATTTTATCATACTTCTGCTTTTTCGTCCCTGCTTTAAGGCCCTGCCAAGGAAGGCTGATGCCAAAAATACATAAATTTAGATGAAATGCTCCAAATGAGCTACTGCAATGAATTTATGGATAATAAATGCTCCAACAGACTTTTAAATATAGCTAGCATAATAATCTTTCTTTTTCCAACCTTCCCCTTAGGAAATACATGAGAACATAACCAAGAGATTCCAAGTCATCTCTTCTGCTTTGTTCTGCATAGAAAAGAAAAGTGTATGTTTAATTGACGCAAGTGTAACTTAGAGCTCAAATTCCTCAATTAATCAAAACCCCAATAAGAAATCACTCCACCCACCAACTCCAAGGTGAGTGTTAATACTAGCATATCGAGCTGTGCCTGTAAGATTCTTGTTTTCCCTGCGATAGTACATGAAATCCACAGCTAAGTAAGCAATCAGTCCTATCTTTAGTTATGCTTCAAAATACGAAATAATGCAAACCAGCATCTTTGATAAAGCATCAATCATACAAAGTGAAAAGACTCCTAGGATTTGAACTCTGGTAGAAGAGGAGGCTTTTAAGCCTCTCTTCCATTGAACCACTAAGGACCAATAGAGTATTTTAAGCCTCTCTTCCATTGAACCACTAGGGACCAATGGAGTATTTAATACAGTTTGACAAGGAAAATTACAACATCAGATTTTTCAAAATAACTTTCCATGAGAGCCAGCCAAGCTCAAAACATCTAATGGAAGATACTCAGCAACATGCTTTTTGGCCTTGCAAATTACACATGATTCACATGCAACTCTAAAGCTTAAGCTGTTAGTTTAGGTTCGTGGATGGAAATACACTAGTCTAGCAATACACTGTCTTTGACAAAACTAGCTGAAAACCTACCATGCAATAGAAAATGGTTATAATGCAATACAATGAAAGCATAGGTAATACCTATATGGTATGTGTTTATGAGTTTGAAGATCCTTGTACTTTTTTGCAAGGCCATAATCAATGATGTAAACCTGTTACCACAACCAACAAGAAATAAGTTGCTTCATTCTGATTAAGAAAAAAAAATTCTCATACAGAAACGATCTGGAATACAAACTACACTCATTACCAGGAAACTAGATGAAGAATGAAAACAACTGACATGTTCTAAAGCATCAAAACATGTCAAGAAATTCATGAACTTCCTTCCGTATTTCATTCAGCAATTGCATAAAGGCCCAAATATTCCATAATCCCCCATGTCCAAGATATATGTGGTCAGTAAATGATCTCATATGCTATTGATTACAAAATAAAAACATGGATTTCAATTACCATTTCCTATGTTTCCACTTTTAAGCTTGGGTTGCTTGACATGTCATAACACTGTATCTGTTTGTTTAATATGCTTACATTTCAGGATAAGAAAATTAAAACATGACAGACTGATGTGGGATCATCTATAAGGCAATCAAACTACAGTTCATATATAATGGAATTGCTGCATGAGTCTTTACCTGATTGGCTTTGCGTCCTAATCCCATGAGAAAGTTATCAGGCTTTATATCACGGTGAAGAAATGCTCTTGAGTGCATATACTCGACTCTGTTAATCTAAAGAGAAATATAAAATTTAAAATACAAATATTACAGCGGTGCTTATTTAGCTATAGAAAGAACTACCATAAGAGAGAGGTATGTTTGTACCAACTGATCAGCAAGCATCAATACTGTTTTCAGAGAAAACTTCCGGTTGCAATAGTTGAACAAGTCTTCAAGACTTGGCCCTAGGAGGTCAATAACCATGCAATTGTACTCACCCTCAACTCCGAACCATTTTAGCTCAGGGATTCCCGCTTAAAAAGAATAAGAAAGTAATCAGCAAAAAGTGGAAATAAGCATCAGTTCAATGTATTTCTAGTTTTTTTAATCACAATTTAATCTCAGCAAGGCAAGAGATCAAGAACTCACTCCCTCCTTGAAGAAGCATGTAAACTTTAGATTCATAGTGAAGCTGAGGGTGCTTCGTCTTCACAGGTTCCTTAAAATTGACAGAAAATGAAACAGATCACTAAAATTTTGAGAAGATCAAAGCAATTCCAAGATAATACCAAAAACTTAATCATAGCCACCTCTCAAAGTTTGGTTTTTCCATACAGCCCCTGAAGTCTCAAAATTCCAGCTTCAATTAAATTATTCTTGCAAACATGGTTATTCCAAGTTATACGCCATTAATCCATTAAACCAAATCCTTGTAAACATGTCCAACAGTTTAGCTTTTGTGTATTTCTTATAGACACGGACATAATTGTATTGATGATAATTTTTTCCTTAAATATATTGTTAAATTCCCCTCACAAGAACTAACATTATTCCAGAAGGAAGATAATGAGCTTACAAAAATGAGGTGAAAGACGTTGCTAATTCAAAGTAATTTTTGCATATGCAGAGGCTTATTATTAGCCAACGGCTGGATTTACCACACAGAGAATCACCAATTAATAGAACACCCAGATTACAAATTTAAATCAAGCTTTTGGTCCCCTTACCAGCTTTATTCCAACTTCCTCTCCACTCTGTATATTAACACCTGTATGGAATCAGAAACAAATAACTTCATGATTGCCATTTTTTTTTTTTTACAAAGGAACTTCATGATTTCTTGATTGTATGCAATGTGATAGAATTGGGTAATGAATGGACAAACGACTCACCAAGATATAGCTCCCCAAAAGATCCACCACCGATTTTCCGCCCCATTTTGAATTTTCCTCCAACGATATGATCCATGATTGGAATTTGACTCTCACCAAATTGCAAAAACAACAAATAGCAATATCTTTCAGCACTGGGTTTTCAAAACCTCTATCAGTAATAGAGAAAAAGAAATGGCAGGGCGAATCTACAATTTGAACATATGAATATAAAGAACAAAAAGAAAACGAAAAAGAAGAATGAGGAAGGAAAAAAATTACAAAAGAAGAGATTTAATCGAAAAAAGTGCAAAATTATCATGAATGGACCACATTGGCATAGAAACCATCAACTCGGAAATAAAAGAATTGTGGTGGGATTAATCAAAACAAACATTGGAATGGTGGAAAGCTTCCATCTTTCTTGAAGCTTTTGACATTAACATAAACGAAACCAGAAAGAAGAAAGTAGAAAGTAGAAAAAGACAAAAAAAAAAAAAGAAGAAGAAAGATGGTTGCTTTCCTAATCACAAGGAAACGAGTTTCATTCTCTTCTCTTTCTATTTTTAAGCAAAATCACTCTTTCTCTCTCTAAGCTATTCACGGCTGAGGAAGCCGGCCTCAATTCATGCACGTGCCTGGGCCCTGGCACGTGACATAGCACATTTTGAGTGATACAGATTCCTCACGTTCTTTGTCTCCGTCTTTCTCTGTCCGAAACCCTCCTCACCACTTCATCAATCTGCAATCAACAACTCTTTGAATGCTTACATGAGGTTCGACTCTCGAAATACCCATTGTTTTACACTAGCTTTTCGCTTTCACCGACATGGGAAACCGACGAATTTTTTGAATTTCCCATAGTTGAGGAATCGTTGTCGTTCCACGGTAATTCTTTATTCGTATTATTTAAGAGAGCAACCATATTTTTTCCCTCACAGATTCTGGCGTTTTCAAAAGGTCAACTTGATCCTGACTTTTGACTGCGGGTTGAACCCAGATGAGTGGCGAAGATACTTTCTCAGGTTCTGATTTGTTAAACCAATTTGAGCTCATTTTGGAGTCTGATCCACTAATGTAAGTGTTTCTTTACTACTTTAGGACTCTTGTGTACTTGCTGTTATTAGAAGCATTAGTAGAGAATGCAATTCTAAAATGGTTATTTCGGCTAGTGAACTTTTATTCCTTAGCATTTTGGTTCAAGACAAACACTAAACTGTGAAATGTGCTGTTCTAAGTAGCCTCCTCAGAATCTTTCACTATTTTCTTTCAAATGTCCCAAAAAATGCTAATTTGCTTTTTAAAGATTATTGGATATTGTGCTAGTGGTGCACCATGACTTCTTTTATAATCTTTCGAATCTGAGAAAGGTAATTAGTTTCATAGAATCTTTCATGTGTTTCTGAAATTCGAAATGGTTTTATTGTTCATTCGTGGTCGTATGTTGCTACTTGTTTCTTGACTTTATCGTATTTTGATACAGTGATGAAGTTGGATTCATTCACCCATCGCAATTTGAGCTATTAAATTCAGAAGGAGGCTCCTCCTTTTCTGAGACACACATCGGTGACTCGAAAGAAGAGAATCCAAAATTTTGGATTAGAGATCATAAATTGGGAATTTCAACCCATATTCTTGTTCAGTTATATATGGCAGCTAAAGATGCGTTTACAAGGGCACTTGCACAATATAGAACATTAGAGGGCAGATATAATGCGTCTTCATCTTCACTGGACACTCTTGAAAGTGAGGTCATGAAGCATAGCAAGTCAATCTTATTGTTAAGCTGTGATTTTGGTACTGCATGGAATTCTAGGTATTCCGTATCTGAAATCTGTTCTATATGGAGCGTACATGAATTTGCATGCATTTTCTTTGATCATCTATTCTTAAATGCTTTCAAGCATTTTTTTTTAATTTCCCGATTAGTTATCTTTTAAAGCACTAATTATACCATTTTCTTTTGTTCATTGTAAATAGTTTAAATTTGATGTGATTATTTTGCTTTTGCTTGCAAGGAGGCATGTTATGCTGTTGTCCTTGTTAATTATTTGTGTGATGTTGTTAAATGTGCTCTTATTAGCGTTTTTTTTCGACCCTAAACATTGAAGTCTTCTCATAATGAGAAATTTGATAATTTCTTGATGAATGCAATGTGGCCTTTGGCTACTGTAGAAGGCATACTCAAGAGTATGGTTTATTTCTCTATAATTTTATGGTGTAAAGAGGTACAGATATTTACACAAACATCTGTAAATATGATAATATACTTATGGTTATTGATCAGTATTGATTCTCCTAATCATAAGGGACGATCTTCAGGGATAACTATTCTAATAGCTACAAATTTAGTAAAGATCAAGGGGCTTAAGTTGCTTATTCTTAACAAACATTTGGATGACAGAGGACACGTTGGACTGCTAAGTTGCTTAGATAATGTCATGTGAATTACGACAGTTTGAAAGGACAAACTTTGAGGGCCTATTTCGTCTTGTAATATCAAATGAATTGCATCTAGGTTTCTCCGTAGGGTCTAATGATCAACCATTAATGTTATCCTCAATGGAGACTTAAGCCTTGGCCTAGAAAAAAGTAGCCCTTGCTCAACCCCCCACAAGCAGAAGCTGAGTATGCAAACAACCTACAAGTTCAATGTGTTCAAGTTGTCACTATCACATGTTTCAGGATACATTCAACCCAAAAAGTTTGAACTGTTGGGTATTTGTCAGGACTATATAATATTGCAAGTTAATCCATCATTATTAACCTAACTATGTGTTAAAGCATACTTATTAGTCACTTGGTCACAGGAAACTGATAGTTTCAAAGAAGCAGCAGCTTTCTGTGTTTATTGATGAACTTTCCCTCTCAGCCCTTGTTCTTTCATATTCACCTAAAAGCGAACAAGCATGGTGCCACAGGTAATATTTTCATTTTTCACATGCATGTATGAAAGGCTTCAAACTGTTTCTTCTTTAATGTCGTTTAAGGAATGACTCTTATCATCTTCTACTATTAACAGGCGGTGGGTAATAAAGATGATTGCAGAAAAATGCTCGACACTGGAAGAGATTATAGGGAAAGAATCAAAGCTAGTGCAGAAAATAGCCGAGGTTTAAAAACTCAGTCAGGAACTGCATATTTTGAGTTAAATAAGGTTTAGATACTTTTCAGTGTAAAATTTCATCAAATTTTTTGAGAGTTCCATTTTGTAAATTTGTTTCTTGTTAGGATATCACCTTTAATTTATATAATTAGGGAACTTTTAATGGGGAATGTTCTGCGCAACTATAGCTGTTGATTTATTCTTTAATGAGCTTGTGGAGCGACATTGCATGCAGTTCCTGATTCTGGGCTCATATGGCACCATATTTGTTAAACATTCTCTGCATCAAGCAAAATGAGCAAGGAGACTTTGTCTTTCATGAGGTCTCTTAGTGTTTGTTGTTAACTTTGTGCAGAGATCTAAAATGAATTATCGCGCGTGGAACCACCGTTGCTGGTTAGTTACATACATGACAAGAGAACAGGTTATTTTCTATGATTATCATGTCTGTGCTTTTGATTAAAGCCTAGCCAGTCATGAATCTCTTTTGACTAAAGCCTAACCAGTCATGAATCTCTTTTGACTAAAGCCTAGCCAGTCATGAATCTTCATTTAAAAGCTGATGATAGTTACTTGCGTATAAGCTTCATTTCTTTCTTGTTTCTGCTTCCAAGTAGTTTCCCTTTGGTGAGTTTCATACTAGTCTTGGAAAATTGTTGTCCTTCGGTTCCTTTACTCTAATTTTGCTAGTTATATATTTTGGTTTGTTCAGGTGCTAGATGAGTTGAAGAAATCTAGAGATTGGGCTCAGTTACATGTTACTGATAATTCATGCTTTCATTTCCGCACGGTGAGTTTTTCAGAAACATTTGAATCTGGTATTAAAGGACAAAGAGGATAGGGGAGGGGTGGACAACAAACAACCAAAGTGATGCCAATCAATCTAGTTCATACCAGATGTGTCATCTGATTATATTTCTTCTGTTTATTGCCTGTACTTAGATGCTACTAGCATTACCCAGTGTTCAATTTCAAGATAGATTCTGTGGTGATTTATAAAAATAGCAGGCCTTTTATAAATTTGTCTGAATTTTTCAACTTCTGTAATGGAAACAATTGTTACTTCTTCCCTCATGGAAATCAGATGCAACATTATCTTTGACAATGATTTGGTAGTCTGAAGTCAACAGTTGGAGCAATCATAGAATATGGATGGCTTTTTCTTTGATGACCACATTTGGAGTTCTATCAACTTTCAGCGGTTGCTACTCAGGATTCTAGAAGAGTTCTGCCATAAACAGGAAGATGAAAATGTCAATAACACGCTTCAAACTTATCAAATATGGCAGGTAAAATGTTTATGCATTCATCAGCAAGTTTCCTTCATCTTTTAAAAGCCAGTTCTGTGTCCTTGTATGTCATGCACCTGCATTTTCGTTATCCTACCTTTAGTGGGACTAATGTTGATGCGATGACAACCATATGTTTCTTCAAAACCTGATCATCTGTCCCCACTTGATGATTTACGTTTTGCATTTGTAATCTTTTTGAATCATATCTTTTCTTTTAAGTGCACAATAAATATCAAAGGCTATCCAGTTAATAGTACTGGTAATGTTGTACATATTTCACCCATTTTGACTTAGCTGTCTGTGATCTTCATAATATGTGCATGTGACAGGAGGAGCTTGATTGGGTTGCAGTTTTGATAAAGCTCTATGCAGGAAGAGAGGTAAACTCCCCTCCCTTTCTTTCTCCCCTTTGCTATGTAGCAATGTCTTCAGTCATGTCAATGGATTGATTAGAATAGATGTTAAGATCTTTTATTTTGTTAAAAGTAATAATTTGTGGAATTTGGGGGCAGTTCCTTCTTTATCGAAGAAGGAATTTTACTCATTCAAGTAAGTGCAAAGTGGGCCACTTTTACTTAGTATGCTCTAGGGTAACTTGTTTGGATGATATGTTCCTTCTTTAAACAAGAGCAAATAATAACAGTTTCAATAGAGTTGAATAATTTGTATGCAGAAATGGTGAAATGATCTCCTAATCCAAGGGCCAACTTCCAGTAGTGCTGTACTGATCCTTGGATTACCTATGGTTTTATCCATTCAAGGATTTGTTGTCTTTCTACAGGCTCTGTGGCTTCATCGCCGTTTTCTCTCTTTCTGTTGGATAAGGCATTTAACGACTGATGTCGGTGACTTGCCAGATTGTTCTCAGCACGACTCCAACATAAACACAAATATCTATATGTTTCTGGATAATGAGCTAGCTCTGGTAAATTACTGTTCAACCATACCTGATAATGAATTTGAAGATTTTCAGGCCCAAGCATTACATGCTGCAACTTACATATTGTGGTTGACAAAGGTAACATGAGTTATGTTTGATTGCCTGCTATAGTGTTAAGTTTCGTTCTTCTAATAATGAAGAGACTAAATGTTTGCGCAACTTTTTTGTTTGCCAGCAAATCCCCAAATTCCGTGACATTAGAATCCGAGAGAAGCTATCAGCAGCTAATATGAAGTCCCTGCTTGTTGTAACATACCCTGAGAGGTCCTCCCTTTGGGAGAGTTTAGCACTAGATTGATACGAGGACCAAAAGTATGTCAATACTACTGTGATAATCATGTTCAAATGTGGGACTGTTAGAAATTCTTTTCTAATGCAGTGGCTGTATAATTCCTTCAACTTCATGTAGATGAATAATAACTTGAGGACCCGAGATTTACGTGTTAGTTTTTCCTTTGCGCTTTAATATCCTATTTACTTTGAATTTTCTAATGCTTGCCAAGATATTCCATAATACTTCTTGTAGTGATTATCATGGATAATTGATCTTTCTCTTCTAGATGATTCTCTTATACCCTTTGCTTCTGATGATGCATGATCAGAAAACATAATAAAGCCAAGGCGCTTGAATGCACGCAGGCAACAACTTCACCCCTTTTGACTTCCATTACCATCTTCCTGGCTGCTCTTTTTCTGTTTCCAAGTTGCTGTAACACATAAAATATGAAACTGCTACCTTTTGGACGCTTCAGATTGCTTCTTGCAGTCTATTTTACGCTAGCCTTTTGCCACTTCTACATTGTAAATATCAGAAGGCTCAGTGCATAACCATGTCCTTCAAATATGATGTGCTTGTTCCAATTAAGTTCTCCAAGATTAAATTTGTTTTATTTTATACATTACTTCAAATTTTACAGTGGCAAGTGGACGGTAGTGTATCTATAGTGATACAAAAATTAAAATAAAGGAGTTTGAGGAAAAATATAATTCTAAGGGTTTTATGTGTTTCCACCTCCACATTTGTTTAATGATTTAACATTGCTGGAGAAGGTTGTATTTGTCGACCTTCAAAGCTTTTCTATTTTAGATTTTATTTACAGTTATAAGGAGATCAATAACCTTCAACCTATCATCCTTAACAGACTAACGTCCTTGTTATCCAAGGCATGAATACTTAAATTTGTGTAGAATTGCCAAATTTACTGGTGAAACTTCCAACTTTAAGGTGGTAACAGTAACAGGACTTGCACACCCCCCAAGAAGCAAATAGAAACAGGTTCATGGACTCGCCATTGTTAGTCATTATTGTTTCAGCAAATATGTGACCATTTACAGGCCTTCAGACGTCCTGATTTCCATCTTCTAGCGACGAAGGGAAGATCCAATAGTTCTTAAACCGGTTCTTCACGTCGTAGCAAATGACAATGTTATTGAGTTGAACCGATAGCATTACTTGGATGACAATTATGTGAACTTTGGCCTTCACCAATCTAACGAGATTTTGCATAACTAATTAGCACAGAGGAATGTGTCAAGGAAGCATGAAGATGAACAATTAAAGTAGGGATGAATTAATGTTTTACAGCAGTACAAATCAATGTACGAATGTTATTGCGAAGTACAAACACAATAAAGTTAAGGTAAACTCGGGAAGCAAACTAAAGGACTTTGCTTTGCTCTAGACATGAGAGAGTTCCAGGACTGAGGAGCTGATGAAAAGAAAACCAACTATGAGAAGATGGCGATGAGAAGTTGAAATCAAGCAAACCGGATTGCATTATGGCACCATCCAATGTCTTCTTGTGTTTGGTATCCATCGTCTCAACCATGACCTCCTGGTTAAGAGTAGAAAATGAAATTTTGGCAGGTGACAAATTATGGAACTGTAGGTGCCCAGGAACGTCTGCGCCAAATGACACAGGTCTTTCAAGATGAAGCGGAGGTGGTGCCACATTATGGAGTCTCTGCTGAGATTGTGACGGGTCATCTGCACCAGTGAGCTTTTGAACCAGGTCCCTGAAGTTAGCAGGATCAACCTTGTATACCCTTGGCCTTATTGGTGGAAATGGTGCTATAGGTAGTTTCCATGGCTTTGCTTGAGGCTTACGAACTGAGTGCAACGATGATTGGAGACACCCTGGAGCTCTGGACCTCTTTCCTACATTATATGCTTCCATGACCAGAACCTTATAACTACTAGATGGCTTTTGGTGTATGAGGCTCTGAGTGGCAATAACTATATATAAACTCGATACTCTAGATAAATGGATATGAAGGCTTGAAAAAAGACAAGGAGTGGCAGTTTGTTGACGGCAGAAACAGGAAATTCAAAACCAATAATTCGGACAGTAGCATGACGGCTAACTTGAGTACCTACAAGTGCAAGTTGTTTGGCCTTGGTCTTAAAAGCTGAATTATTGACCATCTTAAGCATTTATGATCTAAAATAAGCACTACCCTCTTCCTCGCTCTGATGTATATATGATAATACACTCATTATAGAGGAAAGATAAGAAGTGACAATGCGGGGACACATGAGTTGGACTGAGTTTGCTAAGAAATGTGAGTAGACTAAAGCCGCCTCTCGTTGAAGTGGGGTTTCTTATTATGTTTATATGATTCTTTGACCAAACTGGTTGATTGCTCGCTCTGAGTAAAACATGTGGACCATTTCTTGGTCTTCTGTTGTTTCTAGTTCAACTCCTGGCGGCTGGTGACAGAAACAGTTATTAAGCCCTTCTCTTTTTCATTATTAACGTTTAAGATACAATTGAACTATATATGGTGCCGATTTGAATTTCAATTCAAACAAATCATCGTTGTCATCAATTAAGTTTGACTTTTAGAAGTTTCATATTTGTGTTACGAGTATTTTATTTGCAAGTGAATTAGGGATTTAGGGTTCTGTTCGGTGAAGAAAGGGAGAATATAGAAGAAGCTGAACAGAAGAGAGTGGTTGTTTTAGCCTTTGTTTGAATACTTACTTACACAAGGAAAATGAAAGGAAATATTGAAGGAAAAAGAAGAGAAAAGAATATAAGACAAATGAGATTTCCTTTCTTTTGTTTGTTTTCCTAATTTATCAAAAGAAGGAATTAAAACTTATATTGAACAAAAGAATTTTTTGAGACCTTTATACCCGTGATTATAGAACTAGTTTATCTTTTACTATAAAAACTTCAACATACACAGATAAAGGATTATCAAATTTGATAACAGAACTCCAAGATGAAGCTTAAAGGAGTTGAAATTTCTATTTGTAACTAGAGTTTTTAACTTTCCAATTGCTATGTAATATAAAACAATATCTTTGGCATTAAAAAAAAAAAAGAATTTCATCATACACTGCATACTTATTCCACTATCATCTATCATATGCTTATTCCACTACCACGATCAATCTCATCCATATATCAAGAGAACAACTATTCTATTTTGTAGAATAAAAATGAAAATTAAGATTTAATATGCATATTAAAATAAAACAAGTTATATATAACTATATGTATATTTACATGGTTTAGAATTTAAACATTTATATTTTGATAATCCAAAAGATAAAGGTTTTGTTAATTCCATTTCAACACAACCATGACTTCCATAAGCAAAAAAATGCACTAGTATTTACTCTATAAGCAAAAAATTTGCGCTTGTATTTACTCCACAAGCAAAAAATCTGCACTAGTATTTATTCTATAAGCAAAAAATTCAATTTCAGCATAGTCATAACTCCTCTATAAGCAAAAGATCTGCAAATAAACATCACCACAAGTTAAATAAAATAAAAGCTAGCAGATTTAAACCAAAAAAAAACCAACATATCAAATTAGGCTTTACCATTTTAAAAAAATTTGCAATGCAAAAGATCACCTACCCACAATTTTATCTTCATTCCATTTTCAAAACAAGTGCATTACTCATCATATGCATTAAATAATTATTACACTCCTGCTCGGGACAGCCAAAAAATTTTCTCAACCTAATGAAACTTGCAGTTAGAAAATCATAAGCTTTGTTGCGAAGGCACACATCAAAGTTAAGCTTTAACAATTCAGCATACACTTGATGCTCTCTATAAACTCGTTGGCGTGTTTTTTTAGCTATTGTATTTGATTTCTTAAGAACCTCAGCAACATTGTCAATAGATTCTTTAACCCCAGCAATTTTTGTTGCAACGGCACTCTTTCTTTTCTTTTTCTTTGGAGAAGTCACAGAAATTGGATCGGAATCAAAATGAGAAGTAGCTTCAAACTCAATTGGACTTGCACATCATGTGTGTGTTCAAAGTTTTCTAAAGATATGTCATTTGAAGCTAATAATTGATCAACCTCATCGTTTGTGTTCACATTCACCGGAGCCCAGCAACGATTTTTTTCCTTTGAGAGCATTTCCACCTGTTGCTTTATCTTTTGCATACAAAAGCATTAACTTATCATAATGAGTTATTTCTACAGATTTCCATTTCTTTGCACTTGGTTTTGCCTATAAAAGAAGATTGTCTTAAATGCAGACTTTAAACAAATAAGTTTACCACAATATCTTATAGTTTGTAAACTCAAATAATAAAAATCATACAATCAATACTCCTAATTGTCAAAAAAGTGTTCCTAACTGCCACCACTTGGTTCATGTTACAAAAAGTAAAATAAATAGGACTTAATGGAGGTTTAATCGATATTTTTCTGAATTGGAACATAGACAATACATAAATAATATTATTCTCTGAAAATACAATTCATATATTATTAAAAGAGTGCTCAAAAAATATTTCTAATCAAATGTAGGAATTAAACCTAAAACTAATGAAATATATTTTGTTTCTGAGCTTTCTATAATTAGCAAGCAAAAGGGCAACATCAGTTTATTTGAAAACCACAAGTGTCTTCATAATCAAATTTAAAGTAAAAATTAAAACGAGGGAAAATTTGAGGCATCCATGATATTTGTTAGGGCCTAGATCTGAACATAGAGTGATAGAATCAAAATTTATCCAACTTGGAATGCATAAAAAACAATTTCTATTTGATCTTTCTGCAGCATATTAACTTTCCATCCTTATGAATAAATCAAGGATCCCAATTTTTGTATCCCAATTTTTGTATTTCATGCTGCTTTCTATCCCCTCACATTAATCTTTCTTATAATCTTAAACATGTCAAACCCTCAGAACCATTATAAACACAAAGCATCACAATTTCAGTTTCTATTATCAACAAATCATTAAGCAATTGAACTCCAAACTATCAATAGAAAGTACTTCAAATATCTACCAGTAGAAACTAGTTCCTTAAGGCCTGAATAAAACAACACAAAATACAAAAAAAGAGATATTAGAATAACCTGTATCATTGCTTCCCATACTTTCAGTTCGGCGTCAAATCTCTTAGTTATAGGGCTCCAAGCAATGCTGCTAGAGTGCTTAAAAAGATTGTAACATTCATTGAAGTTCGTCTTTAAAGATTTTATTCGATTTTTGACTTTGTCCCTGTCAATGACATCAATTCTAGTCTTCTCTCGAACTTCCTTAACGACTTGAGTTAAGGCTTAGGTTGTGAAGGTTCCATCAACTCGATTGCCTTTATTTTGTTGATAGGTAAATGCATTCAACAAAACTTCATCCATAAATTCTGTCCAACGAAGCATGTCTCTTTTTTCTTTGTCAACCATCTTTTCACTTTTCCTTGCCAATTCTAAAAGTCTAAAAACAAAATAATCAATTAAGGAACAAGTCACAGTACAATATAAAGCTGCAACAAAACACATTCTTAAAATCTCTTTCATTAGTAAGAGAATTGCAAATCATAGTATAATATATTACAAAAAGTATTACAATATTAGACTTCAAATAACAAAAGAAAGGTTCGTCAAAAAGCTAACATTTTGTTGTATGTTTATTCGATGATTTGAAGCATAATCATTCCACATTTGTGCAGTAATATTATCCCTTATTTGAGCATCTTCATTATCTCTTTCTCTACTATCAACTTGTGATTTCGTATCCCTTCTATTTGATAACTCCGTATCCACTTCATAAATTTCTTCTTCAAGTGCACCTAAACTCATCAAAAAATTATGTAGGATAGAGCATGTCAATACAATTTCACATTGAACATCAAATGAATATGTCTTTTCATTTGAACTTCCAATGATAGGAAATCTTTTCTTTA
>JANZLD010000003.1:50190426-50203058 GCA_026413575.1 Erythroxylum carthagenense
AGAAGGCAACCAGTGCGCGGACCGCTTCGTCCGATTTGCAGGGGTGTACAACCCAGGGCTTTCTTTACTTCACGAGCCCCCTTTTGATATTCAGGAGATCCTCCGACGCGATGTGCTAGGCACTATATTCCCAAGAGCGTTACATTAGTTTTGTAGTCTTCCCTTGTAAAAAAAAAAATTCCTAGTTACACTGAACTTTTCCGCTTTAAACCTTAAAGCCAGATTTGTTGTTGCCTCAACTATGATCTGAAACTAACTATTGAGAAATAATATGTAGTAAGAATAAATTGGTATGAAAAGAACATAAGAATATTTTAATTAGGTTTGGGCAATTTTAATGTGCGTAATCCTTGTGTGCAAAAATGACTAATTTCAATATTTAATATAATCTTTAAATAAAGATTACATATTTTCACTTTTATAAAGAACTAGTTTTACAATAAGTATATTACTATGTAAACTCTAATTGGTATAAGTCTACATAACTTGCTCCTTACCATACTCAACTTAACTTAGATATGATTCTAATAAGTCATTGAATTCTTCTAGAGTTTGAAAGATACTAAAAGTGCACTTCTAGAGTTTCTGTTCATATATATACATGAGTTCTAACATGCTTGTGAATTAAGCCATGTAACTTACTACTTCTCCACAAACAAAGACGTGGCACTAAAATGTTCATATCCTAGGCTATATACTTATTTAGAAAAACCATTGTCACACCAGCATGATCAATATTTGAATTTATCATAACAGTATAACTGCAATATTTCATACAATCATAAAGATTATGGTAAAACATTTTTTATTACAATTTATTCGTATATTATCAAATCTAGTAATAACATAATATTTTGTAAAACACAATTTCAAATTTTCTAAAATATTATTCCAAAAATGCTTTTCGATATTAAACTCATAATATACAAGTTTCTATTTCTCTTTTTCCTTTTTCCAAATAATAAACAGCGATGACAATACGTTTTTTGAAAACTTTTATATTGAAAATAAGCAACCACTAAAATTGATACCATACGGTGCCTCTCAAATCACTTTTAAAATAAATAGTGGCGGCATTATTACTATCATGAATTTCCTTACTTAACATAGCGCACCATTAATTCCTTTACCATATGGTATACTAGGCATAAAGTCATGGAGTTGGTTCTGCATCGTTTACCCAGGACTGGTTAACCACTATTTATGGAATTGGTTCTGCATCGCTTACCCGTAATAGATTAATCGTTATGAACCAATAATTACGGAGTTGGTTCTGCATCACTTTATTTAATTACTATTTATGGAGCTGGTTTTACATCGCTTACCTGTAATAGGTTAACTTTTATAAATATACCGGTACAATACATGTATAAAGCCTAGTGGTGTACTATAGGCAAAAGCAACTCTTACATTTATGACTCATCTTATTTTCTAAATTAAGTATAGGAGGATTCATAATTGAATTATTTCAATGTAACTCCCAATCATACAAAATTTAACTTTCAAGTTAAAACTCATATTGCTAAAGCATACACTTATGCTAGCAATATTCATTTGTAAAATATCATTTGCATAAATATTCATTTCACGGTCAAATGAAAATCCTTTTGCATAAAATCAATTTAAAGAACACTCACATGTCACTAATTCTTTTGCAAATAATTTGGTCATATAAAACAATTAAAATATATTTATTGTTTTGCAAACTTATTGTCAAGCACACTCACCCAATTTGGAGGTCTTTAGGACGATTTATGGCCAAAACGTTGAGACCAGTTCAAGTTAACCTAAGTAAGAATCTCACTACACATTCCTCTCTTGTCATATTCAACTAATTATATGCAAAGAAACATCAAAGTAATACTAAGACAACATTGATCTTAAACACATCCATCTCACTTAAGAAATCTCATAATAATTAGAAATTTAAGCTAAGAAACTTATCACTTTTTCCTGCAATCTTTTGAGTATTTGATGAATACTTCAAGATTTCTCCAAATTACCATCAAATTCTATTAAAAAAAATGACTAAACTCTTCTTCCTCTCTCCTTGGCTGATGTTCACCCTTGACTTCTCTTCTTTTCCCTTTTTTTTTTGTCTCTCATGTTACTCTCTCGTCACTCTCATGTTTATGTTGAAAGAAAGAAGCAAAATGTCTTAAGTTTTGCTTTTTTATACTCATTTAATGAATTACACATGTCACATTCCTATTTGTTATCCCTAAGGACCTATCAAACATAGGTCATCATCTCATTGGTCATCTCTAGTGATTCATCAATCTACTAATATCATGTAAAAAGATCAAATTTCCCTTAACAAAAATACCAAGTTATCCTCTAATGCATTTAATTGATCAACTAATCGAATTAAATCCCAAGAACATTTCACAACCAACTTATTTTCAAATTAATTATGAAATATTCTAATTAGGGTCAATAATTATTGATTAAATACTTTTAAAATTTTTGAACGGGTTTAAAATCATCAATACTCATTATTTTCTAAAAAGGACAATTTAGTCCAATAATGTTAGATTACTCGAATTCTATTCAAACAACTTCCGTTTTGACATGTTTCAGTTCCTATGGACTCCAATCATAATTCTGGAGCTTTTCATTATATTTTGAAAGTATTCGGTAACTTTTCGGTTACTCGACATAATTTTCGGATTGAATCCGAAAATCACTAAATGTCACCGAAATCGTCCAAATTTCATTAAAAAATTTCACCTAAATCTCCAAAGCATATTTTGCAACTTTTAAAGCCCCTTCGAACTCATTCCGTAACTTTTCGAAGTTTTCAGAAAATTTTTGTGAAATTTCCGGTTGAGTCTAGAACCATCTCTAGTCTATCTGTGATCTCTATTATAATCTCAATAATACATTTAAATGCTTAAATTACTCTAGTACATCATAAATAGAGCATATTCTATAAAACGCATGTACAACACATTACACAGCGCAATAATCAAACTAGGATATTGTAGTTAAGATTGATTACCCTTTTGCTTTTGCTGGCTTGTTTCAATTTTAGTCTAGTAGACCCGTTAAATTTTATTATTATTTATCTTCAATTTTTTTAGCCTTCTGCTTTTAGGCTTGTTAGGATTTCTAAAATTCCTTTTCTAGAAACTATTTGTCCCAGTAAAAATAACTTGGCTAATTTTAATGAACTTACTCATTTAATTAGCCTAGTTTACTAAAAACTCAATCTAAAAAAAAATCAGTTTTTTCACTTTTAGATAAAAGCTTTTGCCAATTCTTCTTTATTTCATTAGAAAATTCCTTTATCCATTTTATCATCATCTTTTTCAAATCACATTTTCACAAAAACAAATGAAACTTATCTTATAAACTAAAAAATTCAAGACTATTTGCATTAAAAGTCCAATGCAATAACTCTAAATATCTCCATTTTATTTTTAAAGCCTTAGGTAAAATGACAAACTTCTAGGCATTTAACCAAATCTTTATTTCTAAAATTTTAGCATGTTTTTATTTTACAACCAAATTTTAGTCTGTTTCAAAATTCCCCAAATATGTAAAGATCTTTTTGAACATAGATAACCACTTAGGTGGTAGAATGAGGTGCCTAACACTTTTCTTATTTTATAATTTAACTATTGAAATCAATTTTTTAGTTACGACTCCTAGATCCTTTTCTTTAGTATTTCCTGTACTTCCTTAAATTAGATAAGTAGCAAATACATTGAATAAATTCAATTTATGATTATTGTTTTTGTTAAGGGTGTGTATTGTGTGTCAATGACATTTACTTTTCAAATTGATCTTGTAAAACATATATATGTATACAATTTATCATGTATATCTTCTAACCTAGAAATATGATTAACCATTATACTAGTGACAGCTATAATCAACATACATCTATCAAGTATCATCTTTCTTACATACAAGTAGCTTATGATTTCCCACACGTACCTCTTTCCTAGTACTCATCCATTTACCTTTAAACCTCCTTTATCTACTCAAGATTACTTCTAAATTTGACTTTGTTAAGTATGGCAATCCTTAGTACTAATATTATTTAATGTTTAATCCCTCTAATTGATGACAATTTGTTAGAAAACTCTATACAAGACATATCATTGAACTTATATAATAAACAAACAAGTACACTTAGAGAAGAGTTAATTTTGTTAGTATAATAATAAGCCTCTTTTGTTATATAATTACTATCATCAATTTGCTAACATACTAAGCATTCCTAAACTCACCCTCCTTTACACAAAACTCTCTCGTCTCTTTATTTTTTCACTTTCAGTTTTTTTTAGCTTACTCTTGAGCCTAATCTTAAAACTCGCTTGTTTATTCTTTTCTTTGCTATATTTCTCCCTTTCACTTTTTTCTTTTGCTTGCATTCTCATTTTAACCTTCTCTTTTCATATTTAATTAGTATCCATATATTTATCAAGCTTTAGAGGTACAAGAGTAATGATCTTGTTTTCTTTTATAAAAGTGTAATATGTTTTAAAACATTACAGATAGATTTCCTATAATATTGCCACGATCTCACCATCAAATATGACTAGCTCATACAGGCACTACATCACTAAGAACTTTTTCCTTATATTTCTCAATGGAGAATAAAATAAATACTTATTTTCTTACCTTGATTTCTCTAAACTCATTAAGCCATTACAACTTGTACGAATTTTGATGTTTCAATATGGATAACTCAACTTTTTTCACAAATGTTGTACTACCTAAATTAGTACAACTCCTCCCATTAATAATGATGCTACATACTTTTTTCATCATATATTATGTGGAAATTATTTTCTTTACAACTCTATATCATCCTCTTTTAGTAGAGCACTCAATGTTCTTCTTGTCACTAGTGTTTCTCCCTTTATTGGATACTTATATCATCATCATTAATGATGCCAAATGGCAACATAAACTTATTTATCATTAAAGTCACTTTCTGTTTCCTTGACACTATCATTTCTCATTATTGTAGGTCTCTTATTAAGGCAATATAAAGTTATAAGTAATATTAACAAAAAACAAAAATAATCATTGTTATGATTTCTTAAAAATCAAAATTACTTTTTTCCTTATTTGAAGGCTCCTCCTTACACTATATAGCCTCAAGATTGCTTATAAATAAACGTATATCATCCTTCTCATAATCTTACCTCCATAAGAAGCTTATACTCGAGGTTTATCTAACTACTCCCTTTCTCTTAAGTTATATATCTACCTTCGTGTCCTTATACACTATGTCTTCCATCTCTATATGATGCTCGATTCAACTCAGTTAGATATATCCCTATTTAAACCATTAGAAATTGAGCCATTTTTGCTTCTCTATACTACACCATAGTATCCTTATCATAATACTTTTTATTTTTTATGATACTCGTCAACACTTTTGACCTTTGACTTAACCCTTGTAGCTTTTGATATAAATCCATATAATACTGATTTGATACAAATATCCTCCTCATAAAAGCTTTCAAGTTATTAGATATCTTTATATGTCCCTTATCATCCTTGTTCTTATTTGTCACCAATTAATGCCACTAATCAATGATATAATCAGTGAATTCCACTATAATAAGTTTCACTTTCTTTTCCTTGGAATAATTTTTTGATCATATATGAGTTTTATTTTTTTTCTCCCTCCTATGCTTGGTACATTTGGTAAAGAAAATAAATTTCTATTCACTTAAACTTGAATGGAAGTGTATTCCTTTAGTAAGACCACTTTAATAGCCTCTTATTATGATCCTTTAAATTCTTGTTCTTTATTAATTGGTTCCAATTTAACACTATTCCCATAACACTTTTTAAAATAGACCGAAAGTTATGATTTTTTTCGTATGTTTCATGCCTTTAAAAAGCATACTTAATCTCCAACTATGCTTTAGGATCAGTCCTTCCTTAGAATTAAGGAATTTTAATTTTAATACTCTCAAAATTTTTGTCTAGGGTTACTTGTCCTTCATATTCCCTTCCGTCCCTTAGCCTCCATACATTCTCATAGGCTCTCTTGCCTACTCTAATTAGGGTAAACATATCCCCATTAAATTTAGACATCAAGGTGGCGTCTTCTTCACCCATCTTATTATCATCATAATCATCAACATTTTGTTTAGAGATCCAATTATACATAACATCCTCTACAGATTGGAAATTTGTCACGTGTCCCTTTTTTAGTTAAAAAATTTGTTGGGATCTTCTTTTCAAAACATCCTTCATACCAATATAAATTACGCCAGTTAGTAAACAAATGAAATCCTCATAAACACTTCCTCATATGTTTAAGGTGTGATTCACTCGTGATCTTAATCTTAATTTTTATCAAGATGTAATTTCACTTTTTCAACCACTTTGCTTCCCTTGCAAGTCCCTAAAAGAACTAACTTCAAACTTAATATAAATTGTAAGCAGCCAAAATCCATAATAGAAATTTGTCCATGGAAAGAAACAAGAAAGTTTAGAAGAAAAGAGAAAGATCCTTTAAATGTAAGAAATACAAGGATGAATAGAAACAAACACAAATTCAAACAAGAATTGGAATCAGTTTTCTTAAACCAAATTGGTTATTCACAATTAGTAACTATTTTAGTCTAAAGATATCATAATTTGTGGGTTTATTTAGAAAGATTTAGCAAATATTAGTTCACTAACAGTAAAAATTCATTAAGATACATCTTTTACTGCATCTTCTTTTCTTTTCTTTTCTTTTCTTTTTTGTAACTGTATATCCCTAAGGTGAAGGCTAAAAGTGCAATTTGCACCTCAACATTTTACAAAAGGTCTACTTGAGGCCTAGCCATTTTCTATAATAATATTGTGCACCGTAACATTATTAAAATATTATATTACAACCTAAATAAGGAGTAAAGTGGGAACAAAGTTAATGGTAGGGGCTTATTTAGACCTTTTGTGAAACATTAACATGAAAATTACAACTTTAACAAATATTTAAAGAAATTATTTTAAAGATTACATCTAAATTGACGACCCACATACTAGAAATTTCAAAAAATGTATACTTTTAAGATTTAGGACGCTATCAGTACTATTTTGAAAATGTTAAAGTATATGTCACTTAACTAAGTTGACTAGGTGCATTCTCAACAAGGACTACCACCCTTTCTAATAAACTTGATTACCTAAATAACTAGTATTTGATTTTAAAATTCTACACGAAAGGCTCAAATATCAAGTTGTCGGTGCACTTTTAAGGTTGCATTATTATAATCTTTACATTATAATGGTGTACGTTGTGAATTCCATTATAATTCCAGAGGTGAGAAAAGGTTGTGGGATTTACACAAAAATTGATTACAAAGTTGGAATCATAGAAGCTGAATTCCTTAGCGTATTCTTGGTTCTGTAGCATCCTTAAGTGGAGAGGTAGATTACTTGTGTGATACGACTTGCAATTGAGGAGAAATTATTATCAAGTTTCCATGATAGTGCAATTGATAGGCACTCCAGTATATTATGCACATTTTTAAAAAATGGAAACTATTACTCTTTTGGAAGGTAATGCAAAGGGACATTAGTCATTATAGAGAGTACAATTTATGTCAAAGGATTAAGTATAAACTATAAAGTTACTGCAACATGGAGATTTTTACATTTATTATTAATCTCCAATCAAATGTTAGATAGATATCAACTTTGATTCTATTTAAGGGTTGTCTATTTTATGAAGAAATGAGCAATTATTCAAAATTTAATCCAATGGTTAAAATCTACAAATAATATGTTTTAGAGAAATACATTTATTTCATTTATTAATTTTATAATAATTTAATACTAATTTAATCATTAACTTGAGACATATCTTCTTATGAGTTTAATTTAGGGTCCAGCCTTTCAAATATTGATAATTACCAATACAATTCCATTATGGTTTCATGGACGCAATTTAGGTGTTACCTATGGAAGCATTTGGACAATCTTGGATAAGCAATTACAGAAGAACCTCTAAACCTAGTCGATATTACACACTCGCGTGCATAAATGGAAAAGATAACGAAACAAACATCAGACTTTTTCCTGAACGAAAACACTTGTTATCTACGAGTCTGCAAATAAAAGGGACCTGGAGTTGATCCAAAGGTAAAGTTACATCACTGAAGCTCAGTCAGCTAGGAAACCATACATCAACTTTACGTTTAAAGATGATGATACTTGTCAATCAATCCCAGCTTCACCTAGCACAAGGGAGCTGGAATTAACAGTTAAATCAGTTTTGGCACCTCCTGTGTACTATTAGGAAGTATAATTATTAAGTACATTAGCGAGGAAGTTAAATACAATAATTGACCAACAGTCATAAGAATGACTGCACCAATCAGCTGGAGTCCATTTAGAGAGATGCTATATGCAAGCAAAGATCTCTCGTTTTGTGTCAGGCGGACAAGGAATGCAAATGGACTGGTTAAACAAATGAAAGGCTTCATACTTAACCTTCTATTCAAGCTCATTTTGTTCTAAATTTATTACAGAACCCCTACACTCGACCAAGAAGAGAACTCTCGTGCTGCTTGTGGCCAATAAAAGGAAAATTCAAATAGCTATAATTATGGCAAAGAGGGGTATGTTTCAGAATCTGAATACGAGTCAGTGCACAGTCCTTGTTGGCAACCCATGAACAACACAATTTCAAATTTAACATTTCTTCGCAGCATGTACACAAAAATATGGGAGACAGATAACCGACTTACAAGAAATACATTGTCTGCACAACTTCCCGCAAACAGTTTGCAAAGGAGCTAGCAAAGTCATAAGCCTTCTACATCCTTTGCTAACCCAGCACGGTTTTTCCTTTAAGAATCTTACTTTCTATTAACTTATTACGCAACTCATACGCCTCTTGTGTCATACCAGCATCTGCTATGCCTTTAACTAAAATAGAATAAAGTTCCTCATCTGGCTTACACTGACTCGAAATCATTATTTCTAAAACTTGTACTGCAGCATTCACTTTCTTATCCTTACATAAGCCATGTATCACTATTCTGTATGCACTATTATTGATTCTTTGGCCTCTCTTCCCCATCTCACCAAGTATCTCCACAGCATCTTCAAATTGATTTCCCCAGCAACAACCCCAAACCAAAGATCGATGGGTGATACCATCAGGGGTGATTCCACTTCCTATCATTTCATGGTATAATGCCATTGCCTTAGCCGTATATCCTCTTCTAGATAATCCATCAATAACAATATTGTAGGTTATCAATCCAGGAGAGTAATGACTATCCCTTAAAAGGCCAAGTAATTGAAGAGCCTCATCCACCATTCCTTCTTTACATAAAGCACAGAGGAGAGTATTGTAAGTTACAATGTCAGGTGAACATTTCTCAGAAACCATTTGATAAAAAAAATCAATGGCACGATCCACATGTCCACATCTGCACAACCCATTAATCAGAATGTTGTAAGTGATAACTGATGAAGGATGAGAACTTTCTTTCATGATTACAAGTATCTCATCAACCTTATCCCACAACCTGTGGTTACAAAGAGAATGGAGAAGAGTGTTATATGTGACAGTATTGGGCTCCAGTCCATGAGACAGAATGCTGTAAATGATCAAAGCTGCATCCTCATACTTTCCTTGTTTAGAAAGGAAATTAATCAAAGAATTGTACGTAATATGATCAGGATAACAGCCCTCAATTGCCATATCGTCCAATACTTCCATTGTTTGCACAGTTCCACAATGCTTGCATACTAGCTCAATGAGAATTGTATAGGTTATAAGATATGGAGGGCATCCTTTCCTTAATTGTTCCTTCCAAAATCTAATAGCTTCGTCAAAGTGTCCAGCTTCAAACATGGAACGAATTATAGTATTATAAGTGATCACATCTGGAGGGCAACCACTCAAGCTCATGTCCTGTAAGAGATCAACAGCAGACGCCAACTCTGCTCTCCTACAAAAACCACTAACCATCATATTGTACGTAATAACATCTGGAACCCCACCAGACATGACCATAACTTTAAGAACCTTGAAAGCCTTATCCAATTGGTCAATTTTGATGAGGCCCCTAATTAAGTTTGTGCAACAAGCAAAGTCAGGAATTTGACTTCTCCGTGCCATCACGTCTATCAACTTTGAGGCATGCATTAACTTTCCACGAGTGCATAAATTTTGAAGAATCCGGTTGTTTGTTTCCTGATCATTTTCAACTAGAGGCCCGTCAGGGAATAATGCTAAAGGTGTAGTATTATTTGTATTCGTTTTGTATTTTTTTCCCATGCTCAGTTTATGTCTACCCGAGCTCCACTCATCTCGGTGCCTTTCATCAGTTGAATCAATGCAAAAGGTGCTATACAGTGCTCTGCATTGTAAAGAGAAAAAAGTTTTCCTATGTTTAAGATCTCCTTTCCACTTTAAACATATCTGATTCCTGCAGTTTCCCTTCATTGAGCAACTGATTGAATAAGTGGCTGCCTTTAACAACAAGCATTGGCAAACACTGGAACTGCATCCTGCTTGTTTGGAACACCAACATAAGCTATGGAATTGAGGAACCTCGATTGCAGAATTTTGCGGTGACATTGAAAATCCCATCTGGTTTAAACCACTACAAAAGTTTGAAATCTACGGTCCCACAAGAAATTACAAAACAATGACCAACAACTAGTGACTTCCTGTCATTTCCCAATCAAATAGATGCAGAGACGTGTTATAGCAAAACCAAGATGATACAGTTTTGTTCATCCTATAATAGATACTTTTCTCCAGCGACTACAAATTCTCTCTTATTAAATAATGGTTCCAGCTGTAAAAGAAAGGAATCTAAAATGAGAAAATATGTAAAGAGGGAAGCAAGTTAGCAACGTAAACTAAAGTTAACATCAAGCAATAATCAGACAGTGACAATATACAGCAACATCACTCAGTAAAAATCCCATTAACACGCAGGGTCTAAAGAGGTCCAGTAGTTCGCAACCTTAATTTTAACTAGTAGAAAGATTTCTAAATACAGTGACAATATACAGGAACTAGGAAATATCAGGGAAATCAGAATTCGGGTAGAATTAAAAGCTATTTCAATCCTGCAACGAAAAAAATTTCACAAAATTAACATTTCTAACTCAGCTTAGAACAGCATAAACTTTTTCAAAATAAATGTAAGATGAATATTTCCAAACTATGAATTATCAGATCCGGAGCAAATTCACTATATTATCCTCACACAAACAAGAATAAACCAGAAACCGTCAAATGCCAGTCAATTTAAAGTCAAAATTTTCCTTCATCGATTGAAGAGAAAAAAAGTAATAAAAAAAAAACATAACCAAACGGAAGACAAACTGCCTAAATATAAGAACGACATAACACAAAGAGAGTAGACACAGAAAAGAGCAGAACCTATGAAAAGAAAAAGAGGAGGAGATATAAGCGGCCGAGATGCAGAAAAACCAAAAATTAGAAGAACACTTTTGATAATATAGTAGAAAACAAAGCAGAGCTCAAAAATTCGATTCTGAAGTACGTGTTCATAAAGTGTACCATAGCCTACATCCATCCACGAGAGCAAAACCGAAAATGCATGGCCTTCAAGGAAAATTGAAGATGCATCACCAAAAAACACTGTAAAGGGATCCTTGAGAGTTGTTTGTTTAGAAGCCTCCCGTAAGCTGCAACAGTTCACAAGAAGGGAAGGGGGTTTTCCTTTGGTGATTTAGGGTTTAAGGTTTTACAAATTTGTTATTATTGTCTTTATTTTGAAAAGATAAAAGTTTTCGATAAATCTATCAAAATTTTATATGAAACTCTTGCACTTTGTCTAAAATTAAAAAATAACTTTTGTACTTTTTTTTTTAATATCCTGGTACTAACATATGAGTGTTTTATCAATATGTCAAAAGCCGACTAAACATCGGAAAGAATGGTTTAAAATTTAAAGTTTCAATTAATATTAAACTGATATAAAATTAATATATAATAAATAATAAATAAAAATTAGGAGAACAAATAAAAATAAAATATTTTATTAAAATTAAAAATATACCTATATCTATTATTATATAATGAACTAATAATAAATTAAATATAGTAATTTAATCTAAGCTTGAATTTAATATAAAACTTAAAATAATAACAAAAACTAAAATTGTAATTCTAAAAAAATTGTGTCTCGATATCGTCAAAATTTTCAATTTCTTCAATGTTATCTAAATATTCATAAATTACGCTTTCATCCAAAATATTTGTATCAATTTCTTTTACTACATTCAAACAAATTATAAATTAGTAAAGTATGAAATTATTATCAATTGTAAATTTGTAATACAATATATTTTTAAATTAAATATGATTATAATAAGATATAAACTGACCGACAGTAAATGTCAATGATCAGAATACCGTTCCGTACCGGACGATACCGGACGTTCTGTTCCGGCTGGAATCTGGTACCGAAACGGGAAAAATCTTACCGGTCAAAAATTCCAACTGGTACCAACCGGAACCAAAAATTTTGGTACTTTCCGGACAATTCCGCAAAAAAAAGTTGGTCAGGGACCATTTTGCAAAATTTAAAAATTTAACCCTAAAAAATCCTACCCCCCCCCCCGACTGTCTCTCTCTCTCATTCACCTCTGCCGACTCTCCCTCTCAGATT
>JANZLD010000003.1:50226625-50244796 GCA_026413575.1 Erythroxylum carthagenense
CTCCTGTTGATTCTAAGTGTAAGTTATCATTAACTGATGGTGAACCTTTATCTGATGCTGCTGAATATCGTAGTATTATTGGCGCTCTTCAGTACCTCACTTTCACCCGTCCTGACCTAGCCTTTGATGTTCAGCAAGTTTGTTTATTTATGCATGCCCCGCATACAAGTCATATGAAAGTCGTTAAAAGGATTTTACGGTATATTAAGGGTACTATTGATCATGGTCTTTTACTCTCTCCTGGTTCTTTGGATAAAATGGTAGTCTATTCTATTCTGATGCTGACTGGGCAGGATGTCCTGATACTCGTCGATCTACTTCTGGCTATTGTGTGTTCTTTGGTTCAAATCTCATCTCTTGGCCTTCAAAACGCCAACCTATTGTTTCTCGTTCTAGTGCTGAAGCCTAATACCGCGCTGTTGCTAATGCTGTATCTGAAATGTCATGGCTTCATTCTTTATTGTCTGAGCTTGGCTATAAATTACCATCTGCAACTCTGGTTTTCTGTGACAATGTTAGTGCTATTTTCCTAGCTTCTAATCCAGTTCAGAACACACGCACTAAACATGATGAGATTGATCTTCATTTTATGCGTGAGAAAGTGGCTGCTGGGACCATTTGTGTTCTTCATGTTCCTTCATCACTTCAATTTGCCAATATCATGACAAAAGGTTTACCTAGTGCCTTATTCTCATAATTTCGCTCCAATCTGAACGTTCAGCCACCTCCCGTTTCGATTGCGGGGGGATGTTAGTGTATATATTTCAGTATCTCTTAATCATAGCCATTGTCAGTGTACATATTTATGTATCCCTTAATTATAGCCTTTTATACATATATAGAATAGGTTTATTCCTTAAGCATATTCTGTATCCTGTATTCCTATATATACTGTTAATACAATTCATCTAGGCTCACGAAGCCTCATTTATTTCTTCAAGAACACTAACCGTTCATGGGTTTAACTCTTAGTTGTAATGGCTTCCGATGGACCGTAGTAAAAAAGGAATTCTTAGAGCGTAAATAAGATTCGAAGAAATTTAATAATGCGCAATCTTATTTCTAATTAGTTGAAGTTAAAGTAGATGTATCATATATTAGTTAAAAGATAGCAACACTTAATTGATTCATATATTAATCTCATTTTTAATCAGTATAACTTTTAAAATTTTTAAGAAAACTTTTATTTACATAATTTTTAATAATTACTCATCTTTATGCAGATATTTTTTTAATGCCTGGAGTTTCTAAAATTTTTAAATTTATGAGATTTTTAAAACATAAACATATTAAAAGGGTCTTCATATTTTTACCCTTAGAGAGCCTATTACATTGCTCGTGAGCATGAAACCATTCTAAAGCCATTGCACTTTGATCCCTTTCCCAGTCTTTGCATTTTGCGGCCCTGGTCGCTCTCTCTCCCTTTTCTCCTACTCAAAGAACAGCTGCCCACTTCACTATTCCTCCTACTCATTAAGAGAGGCAAAAACAAAAATTTAAAGGGAAAATGAAAAAGACCCATCAATCTGATCAAAAGACATAATTTTCTCCTCCTCAATCCTCTTGTTTCTGTAAGTTCTGCAAATTGTGTATCTGGAACTGAAACAGGGAGTGAAGGTCAAGAAAAGATGCAGCAACAAGGGGGCCCCTCTGACTTGGCTCACTTCCAGTCCACCATGCAAGCAATCGAGTTCGCTTGCGCTGCCATCCAGGTCCTCTCTTCCTCTCAGTTTCCCTTCCCTGTACTTTATGACTCTGGTACTGACTCCGTCAGTTTTCTTCTCGTTATTCATTTTCTGTTTGCTTTGTTAGAAATTTCAAAAAATTTCAAATAAGAGAAGAAATAAACAGAGAACAGAAAAGTCTATAAGGAATCCGTTCAACTATAATCAAGAACAATGCCTCTTACCCATTTTAATTGTTTTATGTTACAAGTCATAATCTTTCTTATCTTTGCTATAAAAAATTATAGCTTTATTATATTTAGTTGCAAAATACAATTATAATACTTTAAGGGAATCGCTGTAACTATAATCGAGAGCATTGCTTCTTACCTTCTTTAATTGTTTTGTGGAACTAGTCATAAACTTTCTTCTCTTTTCTGTTTAACAAATGGTAGCTTTGGAGTGTTTAATTGGGGAAATCGCATGCACATCAGCTAGATCCTTTATCATAATCCATTTGGGCATTTCACTTGCTGCTGCGGTATACTCGAGAGAACAGATTACCTGTTTCTACTGTTTTTGTACAATCTTTAGTGATTTCACATCAAGTACCTATCTTCTGACGTTGTTATGGATATAATTGCATATACTTGCAATAATATGTTACTTATGGGCGTTATGTGTTAAACTTTTTTATTGGGATGTTTATTGGTCTTCCCAAATCAATGACAGATGCAAACGAATCCAACAGCAGAGGCCACTATTCTGGCACTGAATCAGTCGCCTCAGCCTTATAATGTGTGTATATATATACTCGGTATGGAGGTTACTGGGATGACTAGTGTATACATATAAGGTCGCTAAAAGCTATTTGATGTTCATGGTGGATATGATTTTTGTCTATTAGAGAATTCTCAAGTAGCAAATGCAAGGTTTCAAGCAGCTGCAGCAATTCGAGATGCTGCTATCCGAGAATGGGGGTTCCTTTCGAATGATGATAGGAGAAACTTGATTAGGTATATACCTGCAATGTAGTTGTTGATTCCAGTAATGTTTCTTCTCAAAATCAGAGTGAAAGTATTTCTCTTGTGGCAAATTTATCTTGGGATTTATGCTACTCCTTAAAATTCCACTCATTTTGTGTGAACACGTTCCAAGCACAACAAATGGGATTAAACTCCCTAAATTCATATGCTTATTATGTATGAAAGTTATTATTAGGTATCGATTAAACCATTATCCATTATGTAGAACTTTTTGAGTTTTCAATTATTTGTAAGAGCACTTATTTGTTTTATATTGGTCATTACATAATGAAAAAATGGCTTGCAGTTTTTGTTTGAGCTACGTTATACAACATGCTAGTTCACCTGAGGGCTATGTTCAGGCAAAAGTTTCTTCTGTGGCCGCACAATTGATGAAAAGAGGCTGGTAAATTCAACATGTCTTTTCATTTTGTATTACTGCATGAGTGAATTGTGTGCATCTAGAGCACTCAGTGCATGTAATTGTAACATGCTTCTTTTATGATGGTCTCATGATAATGCATTCATGGTGTGCTTTGTATAAAGTGGTCGTACCCCTTAAGACTTTAAGCATATTTTCATACAAAAAATCATTAAACATTTATGATGTAACCATTTTTGTCGCATTGTGAAGAATTTATAAATTGTCTACCCTTTTCTTGAATGTGCTCTGAGTTATAGTGAATAAATAGCACTTAGTTGTGTCATTTTATATTTATGAAGACACCATTTTGTAAGAGATTAATTAAAAATACATGGCGGATGATTGGGCAATATGTTGGATGTTATGAAATTGGAATAGACGATGTTCCATCAATTAAAGTACTCATGCTTGTGATATGGTTGAGCCCTTCACAATGATTTTTAATGGTAGTAGAAGGCTTTGCTTCACTTATTAAGCAACGACATGTATAATGTCTAAATGGAAAGCTAGTATTTAGTATGCAATTGGTGGCTTGCAATAGTTCCTATAAAGATAAACCTAAATGTAGGGTGATTTATCTTTTGGGCAGTTATGTTTAAGGTGCTACTTGAATTTTGAATTATTTTTTTGTTGTTCTTATTTGTAATATCCAACTATGGTGAGATGGTTCAATTTATTTACCCTTAATCAACTCTTATCATTGCTAGTGAATCTACCATTTTTTTGTGAACCTTTGATGTTTGCATGGTATTATATACTTTTCTTTTGTTGTAACAATCATTATCTTATAAAATCTCTGGTGTCTTCAAAGTCTTTATATTGGAGACATATATTCTATATAATTGAAACCGTGCTACTATGTAAACTAGGTTATCATTTTTATGGACCAATTCATTTTTAGATGTTTTAGCTAGTACTTTCTTAGGAACTTAAGTTGCACCACTTGTTCTCTTTAGTTCTTCCATCCATATAGTTTGAACTTGAAAAGATTAAATATTATAGTAGGAAATGATGTCTTCTTTCTATCCTATGTAGAATGTATATTTTGATCTTTAAGGTTTTTATTAAAATTCCAGTCTGACCCATTGTAGTGTTCAAATAAGCCTTATATGTTAAAAGAATAATCCCAGTTGACCTCTAAATAAATAGGATCACAAACTCCAATTAGGATTTTGTTAATCTAAGGGATCATCTGATTTCATTTATGGTTTTTGGTTTTAATGTCCTGATTTTGGTTTTTTTGGTATAACATAAACAAGTCTTATTTGATTTTTAATGTTAATGTAGTTACACTTTATTACTGTTAACAATTAAATAGTAAATACTTAAATATAAATTAATTAGGTAAATAATTTAACTTTAATCTCTTATACAATTTATATTAGTAAATATTAATAAAATTTTATTATATTTTATTTAAATAAATACTTATACAAATAAAAATATATAAAGTTTTATTTTAAAATTTGAAATATATATATTTTAAAGATATTTTAAATTTAAAGTATTTTATTAAATAATTAATACTTTTATTTTTTAAAATTTATCTAATTATAAAATAAAATAATTTTAATAATTAAATTATATTAGTCATAATTCTTATTTGTAATTAATATTAAATAATTAAATAGTGTATGTTTAGTTGTTGATAAATCATATTGTGACAGAGAAAAATGAGATCAGAAAATAAAAATTAATTTTTATGGTTTTCACAAGTTATAAAAGCTGAAAGAAATTAAAAAAAAAACAGAAACCAAAAATTCAATGAAATTGATTTTTTAAATTGAATTTGAAAATTAAAGCAGAAAAAAAAATAGAACCAAACAGATCCTAAGTTTATGTGACATTTTTCATTTTGGTGAGGGCTTTAGAGGAGTTGGTAGGCCAATTTAATTTCCATAGTGGCAGTGGATGGATCCCCATTCCCAGAAAAGTGTCACATAGACTTAGTTTAATGAAACATTAATTGGAGTTAGTGCTTTTGGCTGTTTGAGGATTAATTAAGATGATCATAACATGAAAACTTATTTAAACACTACAAAATGTTAGGATTAAAATGTACCTTCTGCTTTTTATATTGAATGTCGTGCTTCTACTTTGATGGCCTGGAATAGATCCCTATTCCATATGAATCTTGACGATTTTGTTAACCACCTCCGGTTTGAATTTTTGATGATGAGAATAATTACAAGATTCTCAGTCATCACTAAATCTTTACTTGGAAATTTATGAATTCTTTGTCTATAGCAGACACTTGCTAACAGCTAGATAGATATCTAAAGTTCATATACAGATTGGTATATGATTAAATGTATACACCTTTGGCATGGGTAAATTACTAACTCAGTTTTATGGTGGAAATATTTCATGCTTAGGCATGATTTTACTGCTGCAGAGAAAGAGACGTTCTTTTATCAGGTATACAGTTTTTGTTTTTTAGCAGCACATTGGCCATCTGACTTTTTTATTCTTTCTTCTTTTTAATTTCTTTGAATAATGTCTTGGCTTATGAGCGTAAGATTTCCTCTTTCCTCATGTCAATTAGAGTTTCGCCTTCTTTTATTTGAATCATCAACCTTCACATTTCTATTATACTTTTAAAGTATGTCCTTATCTATATCTAAAGTTTAGAATTTTACTTGGTGATGTCACCTGTATGGTTCAGTATGTATTTCTGGAATATTAAAATGTATTAATGCTTTAACAGTTGAGTATGATTTTTTGGAGTTATTGCTTCTAGTACTAGTACTGTTTATGATTGGTCATTAATCCACACTTATTAAGCATAACTGCAATTGCTTTATTTAGTCATTGTATAAGTATTTATACTCTGAATGGATTCACAGAAGAAAATGGTTGATTTTTTTTTTCTTCTGCATTGGTATTGTGGCTACTTCATTTTTGCTTGAGGACAATCAGATATTTTGTTTCTGTGCAAATTTATATCTTATAGGTTATCTAACATATCCAGAATCACAGGTGAACCAGGCTATTCTTGGCATTCATGGTGCAGACGTCCAGTTCTTTGGAATAAATTTTGTGGAATCATTGGTATGATATAGGTTATTGCATTTTCTTAGCAGTTTTTCTTTGATATTTCAATGTGTTGCTGTATTTCTGACTTAAATGTTTGAAATATGCAGGTGTCAGAGTTCTCACCATCTACTTCCAGTGCCATGGGCCTTCCAAGGGAATTTCATGAGCAATGTCGGAGGTCGTTAGAGCTAGACTATTTGAAGGTTCTTTTGGTTCTCTTTCAACTTTTAGTATGGTCCATTTCCTGGAGACGATGGTTGCATTTACAATATCTTATTGTACATGAAAATGTTTTATCCTTTTGTGTTTCCTTCCCTTACATTTTTCATTGTTGGTAGACATTCTACTGCTGGGCAAGAGATGCTGCTGTAAGTGTAACAAATAAAATTACTCAATCTGATGTTGAGGTACCAGAGGTTAAGGTTTGTACTGCTGCTCTACGTCTCATGCTTCAAATCCTAAACTGGGATTTCCGTTACAAAACAAATGGCAAACAAAATGGTATAGATGTCTTTGCACGTGGAGTTAGGGCTGACAGTTCATCTAGAAGGTCGGAGTGTACCTTAGTACAGGTACTGTATTTAATTTCTTGAATATTTTCTATTTAAGTTCTCAAGGTTCTGTGGTGTCAAAGTAAAAACGGTGCAATCTTTAACTGTTTTCTGTTATCTGAATCTTGAGAGTGGCTATTCTGTGCAGAGGGGCCTGAAATTAAGACATTTGTCTCCTTAGTATTACTTATCTGGCACCGTTATTTGGACAACCTTTGATTAGATTATTCAGTGAATTTGGACATTGTACTAAGTTTGGGAGTCCAAAATTTTCTGCTTGTGATAATAGTATTTGATCCAGCATCAAGTCTCAGGTTTAAGTCATGGTGTCCTTTATGTTTAGTTATGTGATTTGTTGTGATTTTTCCACGTTATTGTGAATGAGCATTTTAGACTGAAGTATTTAGTCATTTATGAGCTTTCCTCAATAGCTGAAGTTTCTGTTAAATGGTTTCTTGGCATTACTGATTAATAGTCATCAGCTTCTGCTTTCGGTCTTGTCATAATTTCACCTTTTCTTTGAGGTTTTTTGAGAAGATCCAAGCATTGGCTTTTCTCAACCATATATCTTTCTTCTATTAATTGTTGGAAACAAGGGATTACTGCAGTTCAAATTTGACTTTATCATTTGAGTAATTCAAGTAATTCATGTATATGTTGCTTGTAGCCTGGTCCTGCTTGGCGTGATGTCTTGATTGCAAGCGGCCATGTTAGTTGGCTCTTGGGCTTGTACTCAGCAGTGAGAGAAAAGTTTTCGCATGGAACATATTGGCTTGATTGTCCAATTGCAGTCTCTGCCCGGAAGCTTATTGTACAGTTTTGCTTCTTGACAGGAGCCATATTTGGTAAGTGATACCAATTGTTGGGCATCTCTGCAAAATTTTTCACAGCGTAATTTATCACTATGTGTGATTATTTGCATATGCACTTACAATCATGGGTTTGCACTGAGGTCCTTTATTGGTGAAAGCTAGTTCAACTAAATTTGACCAGAACCTTTCCTATTGATGCTGAAATAAAACTTTTGAGCCAGTGGCAAGTGCAATTGCAATCATTTGTTAAAAAATTCCTCCTATATTGTAGTTCCAAAGATTTACATTATCTGTAGGATTTCTTATGCCCTTTGGTGGTTTGGCAAGAAATTTTCTATCCAATCAGTTTTATCCCTTTGTTTGTATATAATGGTTGAGTATATGCTTGCATGCCGTGTACTTTTTATATTAAAAGGATGATGCTTGCCTTGTACTTTTATATTAAAAGGGCGATGCATCCTTTAACATAACCTGTAAATGGAAGAGTTGCTTCATATTCTTGATGTTTCTGATAAACCTATATTTAGAATTGAGAATGTTGTAACTAGAATGTCATGAAATATATTAGGTTTAACTCATTTGCTTATTTATTTGTAATAGTGCTTTATTACATAATAGTTATCAGTTTTCAATTAGGGTCTCTATATGCATAATAAAAATCTCTAACATTCTTCCTCAAGTTGGAGAGATAATAGTTATCAGTTTTCAATTAGTGTCTCTATATACATAATAAAAATCTCTAACATTCTTCCTCAAGTTGGAGAGAATATTTCTAGATTCCCTTGATTTATTGAAAGTTTAATTAATTATAGGCACCTCAATGTGATAATATTATTTTGTAATCAAGATATTTAATCATATACCATTCTTCCCTATAAATAGGGACTTCATGTACTATGTAATACAGACACTTCTAATACGAACGATTGACCCATGTTAATTTTGTATTTGTAGATGTAGGTATCCAAACCTCATAAATCCTCTGTTCATCTTTCTTTCCTACCCTCTTTCTTTTATTTTCATATTTTAACTTGATATCAGGGCAAGCTGAAATAGGATCTTCAAGAATAAGTGGAAGAAACATCCTGACTAAATGAAAAAATAATAGGACAAAACAAAAATAAATGGTACTGTTCACTATGATACTGTATTATTGTTCACCTATGACCAGTGGCTCACAGCATTATTCTCTAGGTTTTTCTATCTAATTTATATTGGCTATGACACTGTTTATGATAGAGAGGTTACACCTAGAATGGATACATATAGGTTTCAGCCATTTATTTATTTATCGTAGTGCTCTAATACACAATTTACCCACAAGTATGGTGTATCAAATAGACATAATAAGAATCTTTTGAACAGTACATGGAAGTGATTTTTCAGATCAGATTGAACAATAAAAGTTAGTTCTGAATGATGATTGAGTGAAAATCACGATTGTAAACTTGTTCATAGATTGATAATGTCTTTTAGATTTCATTTATCTCCCTTAGACCAAAAATCGTCACACAATCAGAAGGAAAGGAAGACAAGAATAAATGGGAATCAGTCATTGATTGCTGGATTATCACAATGAATAAAAAGTTGTACTCTTATCATGTAAATTGTCCTTATTTCGTTTTCCGAGTAATATGTTTCATTCCATAATCTAGATAACAGGGAGATGCAAGTGCATCATTGGATACAACTACTTTCTGGGATAATACAGTGGATTGATCCTCCAGATGTCATCTCTCAAGCAATAGAATGCGGAAAAAGCAAAAGGTTGTTCTTGTTTATTCCCTTTTCTCATTTTATCTGTTCTGTTTCTTATGTAGTTCTTATTCTTATTTTCAGTGAGATGATAGATGGCTGCCGTGCATTATTATCTTTTGCAACTGTCACAACCCCCTCTGTCTTTGATCAACTTGCAAAAGCTATAAGGTCAGCATTACCATCTACAGTTCAATAATGTTGCTTCAGATTTCTAGTACTTCATTTTCTGATTTAATAAGGATGTCTTACATCTGTGATTTTTGACTATGTGAATGTTTTATCTTCATGTTCAGGCCCTTTGGCACTCTTATTTTGTTGTCCTCCTTGATGTGTGAAGTTGTTAAACTTCTAATGAATAATACCACCGAAGAGGAAACATGGAGCTGGGAGGCACGTGATATTTTATTAGACACATGGACCACCCTACTTGCGGTAAAACGTTTAACTAAATGATCTCTCACTTGATCCCTTTTGACCTCTTGTTTTGTAGTGCAAACTTTACCTATTTAAATTATTGAACGCTCAGTTTATATCTATGCTTCTGTTTGAGTAGATAGATATGTGGGTGTTATGGCTGAAACTTGCATGAATGATTTCTGTTTGAGCTAAGTGTCGAGGGTTACCAATTTTTCATGTACTGATCTGGTTTTGCTATAGACTGAAGTTCTTTAACTTCTTCAGCCCGTTGATAATACTGAAGGGAATGCATTGCTTCCTCTTGAAGGGGTAAATGCTGCAGCCAATCTCTTTTCTTTGATTGTAGAGTGTGAATTAAGAGGTAAACATGCCTTATAATTTGATTTTTCAGCTAGAACATTGGTTTTGTTAGCAATATTTAATTATTTCAACATAAGGAACTCTATAAATATTTCTGTAGTGGCTTCTGCATTAGCAATGAATGATGATGACGGCTCTGACTACCTTCAGGCTTCTATTTCTGGTATGGAATCGGTTTCTTCATGTAACCTTCATTAAGTTCCTAAATGGCTGATTTCGGTGGATATCCTAGTTATTTTGGTTTGTTTTGCATCTTTGGGTTAAGGTGACTTAACATCTTTGTGCCACGGCTTGCAGCTATGGATGAACGGCTAAGTTCTTACGCTCTTATTGGAAGAGCAGCAGTTGATGTCACAATTCCTTTAGTTACAAGGCTATTTTCTGAGCGCTTGGCACGACTTCATCAGGTACTTGTAATTAGAAAATGTCAATATTTCCTTTGTTGGAGCAGATATTTCTGTTTCTGTCTCATGCATATATTTGTGCATGTGTGTGTATTTCATGGAAACTTGGATTTGCCTAATGTATCCCGTAGGCCCTCTGGAAAAAGTTTTTGAAACTTAAAACTATTTTGGTTTCATTTCATCACCAATTAGATCGAAGAGTTCATGTGTTGGATTTGTTCTTTTAAGCCCAACAACCTTTATCATTAGTGTAGCTCCTCTGGCCCATTAGCAAACTAATTTAGTTAATTACTGGTTGGTCAATCATGAATTAGAATGATTGTTGTTGGTGCTTTTGACAAGTTCTATAGACAGTTTGATCTCGAACTAAGTCATTGCACACTAGTTTTCTTTTTTGTTAAACAGGCATATACTTTTGCAAGTCTGGCAGGAGCCCCCAATGCTAATGAGGACTATGGTAAACCATCCTAAAGCAAACGGAAAGTAATTAGGGAAATTGATTAATTAGAACTTCATTCACTTCTGAGTAATTGCTTTAGTAAAGTTTCTACATCATGTCCATCCTTTTTAATTGAAGCCCAAATATATCATCTACATTAGCTTGCATATTTTTTACTGTATCTTAAGGTTATTGCCTTCTGCTTCTCATACTTTTCACATCATCAATTTATTCAAGAAAGATTATGGAGACAAGAATCATCAATTTTGGTGCAATAGAAATTATATTCTAATCCAAGTTACTTCAAGAATTTGTGGAGTCTTAGTCTGCCATGTATATTGATCTGAACATGAAATGCTTCCTACTGGGAATTAGCCACAATTCAATTTCTGAAATTGGTCCATCTCTCATATCATTTGATTTCTTTGTAGGGCAGGGACATTATTGAATTAATTCCAACTTTGGAGGAAATCTATTCATTGTTGTTAATAGCAGGGCATGTGCTTGCTGATGAAGGGGAGGGAGAAACGCCCTTGGTATATGATCATACCTTATGCTAAGCATCAGTTGTGCTTAAACATTAATGTGTTGAAAAATTTTCACCTACCTATCAAAATGTTACATGCCGCTTCTTATGCACTCGGCAATTAAATTCCATTTGTGATGCCCTACTTTTCTAGTTGATTGCTATCAATATATGAGGTATTCTGTCTATTCAAACTGCAGTCTATCTTACTACTAGGGTTCATGCTTCAGTTAAATGTGGTTGGTTTTCCTTATTTAATAGTACAAGGCTATCCCTCATCCAACAACAGTTTCAACAAACTATTGAAATGTCAGAACATGATTGTTGAATTTATAAATTTAGCATCTAAAAACTATGAAAAGTATTTGCATGGATTCAAAGAAGGAGATCTGGAGACTTGCAAGAGAAAATTGCATTACTTTCTTTTATACATGTTTCTCAGTTTCTTGCAAAATAATTTTGATTTTTAGCTGCTATGCTAGAATTTCTATGGCACTGCCAATTGTTTTTAGTTTAATTTGTTATTCTTTCACTTTGTTATGGGATAACCAGGTTCCAGTTACAATACAAACTCAATTTGTGGAAGCTGTGGAAGCTGTAAAACATCCTGTTGTTATTCTCTCTGCGTAAGTTTCTGATTTTCCATTTCGTAAGAGTGTGAAATTGAGGAAAATCATCACATTCTTTAAAAAATATTTTGGTAGTTATACAATGGCTGTTTGCAAGATGGGAAACAAAGGAGATGTCTCCATCTTAAGGTGAATTTTGATATGGAAGTGTTAACCCCCTTTGTAATTTATTTATACGAGCAATTTAGACTTATAATAAGAGATCTAAGGCTATATTAGTTGCTTATAGAGAAAGGATTTACTACCATAATTTGGTCAATCGCATTCAGTTTGCTGTCCTAGAAATGCTTGAAGGCATATAGGTGCAGGCACAGAAAATGGTGACTAATTGTTTGAGTTCTTATGGCTTCTTATATAAGCGCCATTTATTCTTTAGCTTAAGCTGGTTACTTCTAACTTAATAGATGATACAAAGTAGAAGGGAAAATGATTTTTTTCTTCTTAGAAATGATTTAGAATTAAATAGTTATATATACACCTTAGTGTAGGAAGAAGAATAGGAAACAATCTCTAAGTATATGAATCAATCTCCTATGAATCAACACACTCCTAAGAAAGGAAAATGTCTCATAGGATTCGACACTCCTGTAGGAAAGGAAACACAGTCTCCTAGGATTCCACACTCTCCTAGGAAACAAGAACAGTCTTTTAGGATCCCATAATCTTTGGGATATCAAGAAATTGACTTTCCCAAAACGGTATACAACTAATATACAACTTGACACTCCCCCTTAAGCTGAGAAATATATTTCTTCCATTCCCAACTTGGAAATAATTTCATGAACACTTGGAACTATTCAATCCCTTTGTTAGAAGATTTGCTAGTTGGCTTCCTGATGGAATATATGACCTATAAGCAAACCCTTCCTCCAATCTTTCCTTGACCAAATTTCTATCAATCTCAATTGTTTTTTGTCTTATCATGTTGAATAGGGTTATGTGCAATATTGATGGCTGATTTGTTGTCACAATAGAGCTTCATAGGACCTTCCCACTTAACTTTCAAATTATCTAGAATAATCTTCAACCATAACGACTTGCAAAAGCCTCGAGTAATCACTCTAAACTCTAATTCTGTTGATGACATAGCCACAATATTTTGTTTCTTACTCCTCCAAGTCCCCAAATTACCTCCAAGGGAAGCATAGTAACTTGCGGTTGATCTTCAGTCCACTAAAGATCCTACATTGTTCGCATCGGTATAGGCTTCTAGGGTGAGATGATTATTCCTCTTAATATAATTCCTTTCCCTAGTTTGACTTTTAAGTAAGGCAATGCCTATATGCAAATCATAGATTTGAGTCTCTAGGTTTATGCATGAATTGATTAACTATGGTTACTGAATATGCTATATTAGGCTGAGTTTAAGCAAGGTATATGAGCCTTCTTACTAGCCTTTGGTACAACTTTTATCAACAAATGGTTCTTCTTTCGATTCTCCAAGCTTATGATTTGGTTCCATTGGGGAAGAGACCGGTTTGCACCCAATCTTTCATGTCCTCTTCAAGAGATCAATCACATATTTTCGTTGAGATATGAAAATTCCTTGCGATCAATATGCCACCTCGATATCAACAAGGTACTTCAATTTCCCAAGCTTGTTTATGTTGAATTCCTTGATCAGTTGTTGCTTTAAATCCTATTTTTCTTTTTCATCATTTCCAGTTACAACAATATCATCAGCATATATTAAAGTGCTGCCATTCCTTTATAGATGTGTACTTGATGAAAGAGTGTGATCACCTTGGCTTTGTTTATATCTCGACCCTTTCATAACTTTAGCAAATCTACTGAACCATACTTTGGGAGATTGTTCAACCCATATAAGGCTTTTTTTCAACCAACAAACTTTATTACCTATGTCAACCTACAAACTTTATTACCTATTTTTTCTTCAAATTCCGGTGGAATGTTCATATAGATTTCTTCATCTAGATCTCAATGAAGGGAGGTATTTTTCACATCATGTTGCAGAAGTTGTCAATCAAATTGAGCTGCTAAGGATTAAAAAATCCTCATAGTATTCTTTTTTTTAATAGAAAAAATGTCTCCTAGTAATCAACCACATAAGTTTGAGTGTACCTTTTAGCAACTAATCATGCTTTATATCTCTCTACTAATTCATCAACCTTATATTTTAGTGTGAAGATCCATTTACAATCACTATGTTCTTCCCTTTGGTTTATCAACAATCTCCCATGTCCTGCTCTTCTCTAGCGCATCCATTTTCTATCTCATAGCATTCCTCTAGGCCCTTTTTGACAATGCCTCATAAACAAAAATGGTATTTAGACACATTGAATTTTTTGTAGGTTGGTGACAAGTATTTAAGTGATGTATAATGGGACAATGGGTATAGTGGTCCCTTGGTGCACTCTTTAGTACCTTTCCTAACATCAATAGAAAAGTGAAACCATCCGTGATTTTTTCAACTGATTGTGTATGTGAAGGAGGATTAGTTCTTATTGTGAACTCATTTTTAGAGTTTGCACTAAATTCTTGGACTTGTTTCAAGTTTAGAATCGTTTCTTTTCTGGAATACACCTGTAAATATCTTGAAAAATCTTAAGAAACATAGATGGAAACAAGAGATATTTCCATATTTTCTAGGTAGACATAGGACTAGAGATTGACGATGAGTTTGGGATGGACACAAGAAGGTCAAATGGGACAAAAAACTCAAAAAATACTATTTTCCATCATTGATGTCACCCCCTGAAGATAGGACTTGGTAAAATATTTTTTGTTTTTAGTGAAAGTGATATTAGATAATGTATCAAACTTTTGTGATGAAGGGTTGTAGCATTTGAACCATTTTTGTGTAGGTGAATAACTTAGGAAGACAAATTTGATGATTCGAGGATCTAACTTTCCTCTGCGATTGTAAACATGTACAAAGGTAGTGCAACCAAATGTCTTAGGAATAAGCAGGCCCATTTGAGGTTTTGAAGTTCAGATAATATGTATTAAGGCTCTTCTAACGCACGTGAGGGAAGTCTATTTATCATATATGAGGCAGTCGAAACTGCCTCCTCCCAGTAGGATTTAGGAACATTCCCTTGAAAGATTAGAGCTGAGTTACTTTGAGGAAACATCCATTTTTCCTCTCAACTATCCCATTTTGTTGAGGTGTGTCAACATACGATGAATCATGAATAATTCCCTATATTTGAAAGTAGGCGGACAAAATCTGATTAAAATAATTTGTAGCATTTTCTGACCTAAAACTTTTAATCTTATCCCCAAATTGTTTTTGAGTCATGGAATAAAATTTAGGGGGAAAAAATGCTAACATCAGATTTTTGTTTGAGTAAGAAAAGTCATGTAACTCGAGTACAATCAACCATTAAGGAGATAAAACCAACGAGTCCTAGAAATATTAGAAACAGTAGAGGGACCCTAAATGTCACTATGTATGAAATGAAAAGGACGAGGACTTCTTTTAGACTAAGAGGAAAGATTATAATTCACAAATTTCATATTGAAAAACTGAGATATCTAATCCTTTGAACAAATTTGGAAACATAACTTTTAAAACTCTGAAGTATGGGTGTCCAAGGCGTAAATGGTAAAGCCAAATGACATCTTTATTTAAAGTACTAAAAAACGACCTGGACAAATTATTTGTGATTTTTTTGAGAAGATTCAAGATGACAGAGACTGTTCTTTTCCTTAAAAAGTCCAATCCTCCTCTCCAAACCCTGATCTTGAAGACCGCGGACAAATTATTTGTGATTTTTTTGAGAAGATTCAAGATGATAGAGACTGTTCTTTTCCTTAAAAAGTCCAATCCTCCTCTCCAAAGAGAACATTGGCCACTACAATCTTCCTTTATCTAGGGCATGAGGTATAGGTACGAACTAAATTTAAGGAGTGACTCATATGGTTTGTGGTGCCAGAGTCAATTCTTCAAGCATTATCATAATACATGTTTGAGGCATTCATGCAAAAAGAAAATAAAGGTGAAGAAAGAAGACAAAGTAATTCTTAATTTTTTTGTGAATAGTAAAAGGAATATATAGGACAATACAACCCTGTTCTCTAAGTAATAAAATCTCAACTAATTAATAGATTATCAACTAATTAGCTATAGAGAATCAACTAATTAAGATAATTAGTTGATTATTTCTATAATATCAACACTCCCCCTTAAGTTGATGTATAGATATTGATCATGCCTGACTTTCTTACAAAGAACTCAAAATTTTGTCTTAGTAGCCCTTTGGTGAAGATATCAACAACTTGTTGTGTTGTACGTACAAATGGTATGCAAGTGAGTCCACTTTCAAGTTTTTCTTTTATAAAATGTCTATCAATCTCCATATGCTTCGTCCGATCATGATGAACTCGATCGTTAGCGATATTGATAGCTACTTTGCTATCACAAAACAACTTCATTGGGTGCTCCACTGGTTCCTTAAGTTCTTCCTTTACTCATTTAAGCCAAATTACTTCACAAATTCCTTAAGCCATTGACCTATATTCTGCCTCCGCATTGCTTCTGGCTACCACATTTGTTTTTTAGTTTTCCAGGTTACTAGATTTCCCCCAAATATGTTCAATACCTAGAAATTGATCTTTTGTTAGTAAAAGAACCTACCAAGTCTGCATCAGTGTAGACTTCAACTCTCCTTTGATCACTTTTCTTCCCCAGAGTTCCCTTTAAATATCTTAAAATTTTGTACACTACTTCCAAGTGTTCTTCATAGGGAATATGCATAAACTAGCTTACCACACTGACAGCAAAGGAAATATCTAGTCTGGTGTGAGATAAATATATTAGCTTTTCTACCGGTTGTTGATATCGACCTGTATCTGTTGGGACTCCTTCCTTAACTTCTTTAAGTTGAATCCAATAGGAGTATCTGATAGTTTACATCCACTCATCCCAATTTCTTTCAGAAGGTCTGGGAAATACTTCCATTAGGTGAACCATCTTTTTCTATTTATTTTTTTAATTCTCGAAGGTCCTTAAATATCACTATAGATTATAGCAAAGGGTTTTGTGGCCTTGTAAGGTTGTGCTGGGAAAGATATTTGATGATGTTTAGCGATTTGACAAATTCACATTAAAATGAAGATAGATCTTTATTTGCAAAAAACTTCAAAAACAAATGTTTCATATAATGAAAACTTCGACGTCCAAATCTAAAATTCCATAACATAATTTTATTTTCACGAAGTATTGAAATAGAATTAAGACAAGTTCTCTAGGATTGCCTGTTTGAGTCGTATCCATTTTCAAGGAAATAGAGACCTCCAACTCATTTAACATTGCCAATCATCTTCCCTGTGTTCAAATCCTAAAATTGACAATCACATGAAGAAAAATTTGCTCGACAATTTTGGTTAATAGTTATTAATAGTAAGGGTGAGCCTTAGAGTAACTGGTAAAGTTGCTCCTTTGTAACCATAAAGTCACAGGTTCAAGTCACAGAAACAGCCTCTTTGTAAAAATACAAAAGGAAAGCTGCATACATTATGATCCTTCCTGAAGCGGGAAGCCTTGTGTACTGGGTACGTTGACTTTAATTATTTTACTGATTGAGAACAAATTGCAGGTCAATTTAGGAACATTAAGAACATTGTGAAGTGTTTCCCAGCTATTGCTGAGTAGGAACTATCTGCTATTTTTTCCTCTTTGATTTTCTACACAAGGACTATAGGAAGAAAATAATTTAGAGAACCCGTGGGAAAATTAGTTCCTAACTTCTAGGGATTTGAATGTGGGAAAAGGGGGAGTGTGCATTCTTCTTGTGTATGTGGATGACATTATTGTCACAGGAGATGATTTTGAAGGGATGGAAAACTTGAATCAACAGTTAGTGAAGGAGTTTGAAATCAAAGACCTTGGGAAACTCAAATACTTCCTTGGTATTGAGGTTGCTCACTCTAAGAATGAAATTTTCATTTCTCAACAAAAATATGTGTTAGATCTTTTGAAGGATACAGGTATGTTGGGTTGTAAACCTGTAGATACGCCTATAGAACAAAATCTTAGATTGGCTGAATTTCCAGAGGATATGGCTGTTGATAAAGGGTCTTACCAAAAACTTGTTGGAAGACTTATTTACTTATCTCATACTAGGCCTGATATTGCCTATGCTGTGAGTGTTGTTAGTCAAT
>JANZLD010000003.1:50246243-50256605 GCA_026413575.1 Erythroxylum carthagenense
TGGGGAGCAATAGCTCTAAAGAGTTTTATTAATACAAACTACCAGTTTCTGGGGATTTCCCTATCCTTACTCTATCAGTTTTCCTCTACCGTCAATGGCCAACTTTATTGTTTGTGACCATTCTAGGTAATTTTGGCCATTCAACATGTGATTCGTCAATTGAAAAGGCAAGTTTGAGCAAAGAAGACCACAATTACATCGTATATTTCCCATCATAACACCTAGATTAGTCACACTTGAACTGTTGAAATCTTCATTGAAGGGTGAGGAGTTTTTCTGTTGGCCAGTTATCTCTAAGCGATGGTCCATTTAGGACTAATTTGAATGAAGAAAGGAAAAAAATATTGTAGAAGAGTTGTGGCTCTGATACCATGAAGAAAAGAAACCTCTATGGAAAAATGGGGGTTCCTAGAAGACAAAATAATTCTTCCTTAATTTTTCTATGAATAGTACAAGGAATATATGGGACAATACAGTGCTAATCACCTTCTTAAATTAAGAAGAATCAATTTATTCTCTAAGTAATAAAATCTCAACTAATTAATAGAATATCAAGTAATAATCTATAGACAATCAACTAATTATGTCTATAGATAATTGGCTTATTAGTTCTATAATATCAACAAAGGGTTTTCCCCAGAGAGCCAAAGAACTAGCACTAGAGAGCCTCTCAAGATATCCTTATAAATTCCTTAATTTCTGAATCTCCTCACTATTAAAACCTATTTTATCCACACTTCATCTTATTTGGGAGTGGTAATTTTGGATGTAGACATATTGGGCACAAGAAAAAAATAGAAGAATGAAGTTCGATGAAAAATGCAGTAACGAAGGCTGCTTGAAGAATTCTTTAGGAAAATTCCTAGGACTTTGATACCATGACTCGAAATAGAAGGAAAATGATTTTTCTTTGTCTAAATGATTTCGAATGACATGATTATATGTACACCTTAATGTATGAAGAAAAATAAGAAACAATCTCTAAGAATAGGAATCAATCTTTTAGGGTTCCACACTCTCCTAGGAAAGGAGAAGCAGCCTTCGAGGATTCCACACTCTCTTAGGAAAAGAGAACATTATCCTAGGATCTCACAATCTTTTGGATATCAAGAAATTGACTTTCCTAAAAAGGTATACGACTAATATACAACTTGGAAATGTATTAGATTATATATTTTTATTTATGTTTATCTATTGAATTTCTCAATATTAATACTATCATCATACTGTTTGCACAACAATTTTGGTAGTTTTTGTCAAAGTTTTTTGATAAATGGTGTTATTTATCATTTTATCTCCACAATTTCTCCTGAATCTGCATGCAATCAGAATCAACTATTCATTTGACTTATACTATTATTCTCATGCAGTTCGGTTATTAAATTTGCTGAGCAAAGTTTAGATCCTAAAATGAGGGCATCAATTTTCAGTCCTCGCCTTTTGGAGGTACCCAGCATTTTAAAGATGCTTTATACCTATTTCAGTTGTATCTGACTTGGCGTCTTTGACTCTTGCTGTGCAATCTATGGTAAATACTGTGTTTTCAGCTATTTGTAACATGAAGTCTTGATATTTGTTGTGCTAATCTACCTTGGGCCAATCATGCTTGTTCTTTTGCAAGGAATGACACAGGCATCAGGTGTCCGATTGACATATATTCCTGTTACTTGCATTTTGCCACGTTATTGAGACTATACATGTCATTGCTACCTACATGGAAGATTATACATGGCCTTGATTAAGATGTCTTTTACATTTCCCTAACTGTGTGAAAAACAACTATTTCTGATTACCTTAATAGTAATTAGATTTTTTCTTAATTTTCTCTTATTTAATATGTTTATGTTTACTTCTTATATTTTGATTTTATGGAAGCTTCATTATATTTTACCTGGCCCCAGTACTTGTACCACTTTTGTGAGTTCACATCCTTTGTAGGCTGTTATATGGTTTCTTGCCAGATGGTCTCATACCTATCTAATGGCCGAAGAATTCGGAGACATTAATTTCTGTTCAGGACAAGGTCATGAGGCTGAGTTTCGGCAGTTGCAATCTAGAAAAGCTTTGCTCAGCTTTTTTGGAGAGCACAACCAGGGAAAAGTTGTGCTTGACATTATTGTTCGTATCTCAGTGACAACACTCATGTCATATCCTGGGGAAAAAGATTTGCAGGTACAGATTATAGGACTATTCCACATTAGATTCTTGTTTATTTCTTGTTTCCTGTTTGTAACTTCCATACGCATCACATTTTCATCTTCATCATGGGCCTGAAGTGGATGTTGCATCAGGCTTGCATGGCATACATTTGGATTAGGCAGTTTCAAAGAAACGAACTATTTTCTCTGGGAAAGCATAATGTTGACATAACAAGTAGTTCAAACGATTTTATTGCAGATACATTCATCTTGGTGTTCTTATCTCAGTTATTCAGTTCATTTTGCAATCGCATATTACCTCTTTTGAAATGACATTCACAATCATTTATAGTCTCTACAAAGTTCACCAACAGTATCATTTATTTAAGGTGCTGATCAGAGGGGAAAATAATCCTGCCTCTCAATTACAATGTTGAATTCAATCTCTGTTCTCAATTTTTGGTCTTGGAAAAGGTGTTACAGCTTTCCTGTTTTTTCTTGCTTGATAGGCACTCACGTGCTACCAATTACTTCACGCTCTTGTGCGACGAAAAAATGTTTGTATTCACCTTGTTGAACTGGTCAGTAGCATCCTTTCTCTTTTATATTATTACTTCACCATTATCAGTTATGATTCATTTCAATGTTAGGGTTTTCTATCCTTATTTCTCTTTATACTGTATTCTAACTTTCATGATCCATGTAGAATGGTGACATTCTTGTTTTTGTTAAAGAAATCTCCTCCCATTCCTCAGATTCTTGAGTCAAGATGGACAAAAAATTTGTTTGACAAAGTTATCTTCCAGAGAAGTTTATGTAAGACTTATCCTTTTGGATATTTTTATGCAGGATTCATGGCGTGAACTAACAAATGCTTTTGCCAATCAAAAAGCATTGTTCTTGTTGAATTCTGCTAATCAGGTAGTGATTTAAAACATCTGGCATATCATTTCTTGTCTTTGCTGGTGTTTTGACCATAATTTTATCATTATATCTCAGCGTTCATTGGCTCAAACCCTTGTTATTTCGGCTTATGGAATGAGAAATTCAGAGGCATCCAATCAGTGAGTCTGTTGAATTTTCCTTGTCGTTCTAGCTTTTCCAGTCTAATGTCTCCTTGCTTCTGATAAAGGTATGTAAGGGATCTCATGACGGATATGACAAAGTATCTTCTGGAATTGACTAACAAGAGTGACCTCAAACATGTTGCACAACAGCCAGATGTCATTCTATCGGTAAGCATATGAAGCTTTATATCATTTGATTAACTTCAGTTGTTGTTTTACCATCGTAACATAGAGCAAATATCGTAGGTGAGTTGCTTATTGGAACGGCTACGTGGAGCTGCCAGTGCCACAGAACCTCGAACTCAGAGGGCTCTTTGTGAGATGGGATTTTCTGTCATGAATCCTATTCTAACTCTTCTTGAAGTCTACAAACATGAGGTACCACAACATATTATAAACTCTTATCATTGGTAAATTTGCTTTTACAACATTAACTTGAAACAATGACCCTATTCCCCAACTTCCAACGTTAGTTTCACATGCTGTAATGTATGAAAATTCAGAGTTGCATGATGATTAATTGGTCTCACATGAGGCACCATTAAGGGTAATATTGACGGTAACATTCTTGTTCCTTTTAAATTTGAAAAATGTTGTCATACACTGCTTTCTTGTTGTCTACAAGGAATCAGTGAGAACAATTTTACTGATTAAGCATTTTGGGCCAGATTCAACTGTTTTGAAATTTTAATTTTACTTTCTAATTCTTGCATGTAGCTCGTTTTTCAGTATATAATAGACTGATTATTTTTTAAATAATAATCATTTGAAATTGCTTAGTCTGCAGTTGTTTATCTGCTGCTTAAATTTGTTGTCAATTGGGTGGATGGGCAAATTTCCTACCTAGAGGCTCAAGAAACTGCTGCAGTTATTAAGTTCTGCATGAGCTTGCTTCAGCTTTACTCATCCCACAATATTGGCAAGGCAAGTTTTCTGCACTAGGCGGACATGAAATCTCACGTTCTAATACCTACATCATTAGCGGCTTCTTGTCATTATAATCCAGGTTACTGAGTCTAGAGTATTGATGGGGCCCAATCAGTTGCGTCACTTAAAAATAACTCCTGTCCTCAATATAACTTTTTTCACTGTTCCTCCAGATATCATTAAGTCTTTCTAGCAGCTTACTGAGTGAGGCAAAAACTGAGAAGTACAAGGACTTACGGGCTCTTCTTCAACTTCTTTCAAACCTTTGTTCAAAAGATCTGGTACCATTTCCTTCATTTGCAGTGCAAATGATGTGTTGACTGCTCTGTAGCTTATTGAATAACAATATCTATTTCAGGTTGATTTCTCATCAGATTCTATAGAGGCACAGGGCACAAATATCTCCGAGGTAAATTTGTTGTAAAATGTGCATATATAAATCAGTTAATTGGTTTCTAATATACTTATTCTGCAGGTCATTTACTTCAGTCTTCATATAGTGACCCCTCTTATTTCTTTGGAGCTATTGAAATACTTACTTATTCTGCAGGTCATTTACTTTGGTCTTCATATAGTTACCCCCCATATTTGTTTGGAGCTACTGAAATACCCCAAGCTTTGCCACGATGTAAGAGCTTCTCTATTTTAAGCGAGACAAAATGCTTATTTATCTATGTGAAATTGATAATTGGGCTGTGATTCTCTAGTACTTCTCATTGCTATCACATATGTTGGAGGTTTATCCTGAAACACTAGCACAACTAAGTCATGAAGCTTTTGCTCATGTTCTGGGAACTTTAGACCATGGTCTTCATCATCAGGTAGATGGCTATCCTTATTCTCTCTCGGTCTATTTTCCTCTTAGAAATACTGAATGTTCTGTAAATCCCTTGGAAGAACTTATCCATGCATAAGCTGAAGCGAGTACGCTCATTGCAGCTTCTGTGTTTGTGTGATTGTTTTTTATTGAATAACAAACTTGAACCAAAGTGTACGCATCCTTTTAATATGCTTTTTAATGGCAAGAATTTGGTAGAATCTCTAAGTAATATGTATGTTTGGATCCTTGAGAATTGTGGCTAATCTATTTTCGCATTGCACTTTTATGGTACAGGACACAGAAGTAGTTAATATGTGCCTAAAAGCTCTAAAAGCTCTTGCCTGTTACCACTTCAAGGAGACAGGTGCTGGCAGGATAGGATTAGGTGCACATGCTACTGGTGTTGAAGACACTCATGGCAATTTGCAGGAAGGTGTTTTTTGTCGCTTCCTTAAGTTGCTACTGCAGTTACTTCTTTTTGATGATTACAGGTAATTGATCTTTTTCCTGGAGTGAATTCCCTTGTTACCAAGCTTCATAAACGATTTACTTTCCACGTTATATGTTGATTCTCCTTTTACTTCCACTGCCATTTATGTTATCTTACTCTTAAAGTCATTTCTTTTTGCTTACAGTCCTGACCTGGTCAGTCCTGCAGCAGATGCCCTTTTCCCCTTGATTCTTTGTGAACAAGTTGTATTCCAGGTAATTTTTGTGGGCTTTTCCAGTATTGTTTTGATTCTGCCACTCATCCAGTAGCGTTGAGTATGTTTTTAGTTAAGAAAATGAGAATCAAATTGGTGCTCAAAGAATCATGTGTTGTGTTAATAATCTCATCACTTCTGTTATTTATTTAGACACAAGAACAGAAGACTTGTATTACGAAATAGCTCTCTAAATTTATTGCATAACTTGGAGGGGCAGTTTTCTGGTTGTGCTTCAAAAGGTCATTGATGACTTAAGTTTGATGGTAATCTGTGTGGAATTTTAGCATCGTGATACTCCATTGGAGCATGCCTACCCCTTGACGTAAATTGACTGTGTCACTCAGAAATAATTGAAGACATTGAAAACTTAAAAGCAATGCAGTGTCTCTCAGAATTGCTCCCAACCTACACCTGGCAGGCTGCTCCTGCATACTTTGTTATTGATGGATGGATTTCAAAGGATTAATCTATGCGTGATTTTCTTTTGCAGAAATTAGCGAATGAGTTGATACAGAGGCAGGCAAATCCTACATTCAGGTCAAGACTAGCAAATGCTTTCCAGTCCCTAATGAGCTCCAATCAGCTATCTTCTGCTCTTGATCGTATGAATTACCAAAGATTCAGAAAGAATGTAAACAACTTTCTGATTGAAGTTCGTGGATTTTTGCGGACAATGTGAGATTATTGTTCTTTCCTTCTGGCGTTGTTTCCAGTGAAAATTTTTGGTGTTAAATGCACATCCCAATATTCTGGGGTTTAGAGTTAGCGGTTCTGCTTGCTTTCAATTGAATTCTTAAGCAAACATTATACGTACAGCTTTGAACTGGAAATTTGAACATTATATGTGCCCTATTCCGGAATGAAATGGCGTAGAATTTTGTTGTGAATGAGCAATTGTAAGGAGAACGTTAATGGTCTCAAAACTGCCTTTGGATTCTTAATCTTGGTTGATATGTGTATTGTTGATATAATAGCCTCACATGGGAATTGAGAAAGATTAGATAGAGGTGGGGATGCAATTTCTGATTCCGTTGCTTATTAATGCTGAAATGCAGACATTTAGATACCTTGGGAGGGTAACATGACATGTTCCAATGGCAAATGCCGAGGATCTTTCATGCTTAGTTCTGTCTCAGATTTGTCATTTACTTCCAAGAATTATGGACCTTGGCATCATTGCTTATTTTGTCTTGTGTGTATTCACATTTGAAACACGAAAATACCTTGCAAAATGGCTTGAAGACTTCTGTCATTTCCAATTACAACCTACATTGGACAGTCGATGACGTAAATTCCATCATTTCCAAGCGGCTTAAAGCATATGGGCCTGGATATCTAACGTTGAACATACCGTGTGTTTGGCAATTACCAGAAAGTTGTTAGCTACAATGTGATTTTTATGCTGTTCAAATGAACAGTGTGTATACATTCAAGTAAAAGATGCTATCTTTTTCAACAACAGCAAAAATCATAGCTAAGAAAATCGTAAATCCACATTTTCACAGCAGAAATGATAAAGAGCAGAAGTTGTATGATAAAATAAATTGTTTTAATGAATTATAACAGAGGCTATAATAATATCTATTTGAGATTGAATTTAAAGTGTTTTACCCGATAAATTCTACAAATTGATATAAATAGGCGAAGTATAAAGCGCACATGCAATTGTAATACAATTTGAAAAAAATAATAATTTAATTGAAATATATTTTTATTTTTAATTAAATACAAGTAAGTTCTCAATGAAATTTAAATCAAACATTGGTTCTTATTAGTAAAAAATATAAAAAATAATTTAAACAAGCTATTGCAAGATAAAAATAAGGAAGAGATAAAACATCTTATGATAAATATGGAAAGAAAATAAAAGAGTTTGAAGTTATTCCTATACAAGGGCGGTCTAAAGAGTGATTATTATAATAATCAATAGGAGAAATAACCAGTGATACACTTAAATAATAAGTAAAATGATTTACAATTCACATGGATAACCCAATCACGAAGACTATATTGTGCTAAGTTGTAGGGGATCTAACTCCTTTTGAAAGATTGATCAGATAATTACCCCTTCTTTATTGCTACTCTATTAGAGATGCTAAAAGCTGGTGGTTCCAAATGGTCATCTACTTGGTTAGATTTTTTGTGGATACAAGACCATGATTTCTATCTACGAACATATGGGTGCAAATTAGTGGGAAGGTAGGATTGTATAAGGTTTTGATCTGGAGAACTTATATGCTAGTTTTCACTTTTTTGTACAATCAACAATAGGAGAGGGGGCGGTCGCCGGTGAATCCCTTCACCATGCCTTAATCTTCCAGTCTCTTGTAACCATACCTGTCATCTGACTGCTCCCATTCTCACTCTGCCTTCTACCTCGTTTTGTCTCCTCTGTTCTTTCCTATCTTCTCCTTCCTCTCCCTTCTCTTTCTCCCATCTCCCAAATCATCCAGCATCTGTAAAATAAAAACACAAAACCCAAAACTCTCTCTCAACTCAACAATCATGGACTCAGATTTCCCTCTTCTGTCTCTCCTACAAAAATCCCTTAAAACTTCTCTAAACCCCTCCCCAAACCTTAACCCTAGCTCCAACCCTATCTCCAAATCCACTCTCCTCTCCCCGCCTCAAACTACTGGACTACACTAATCCCCCTCTACCTCCTCAAAAACAAACCCTACCCTTGCAAGAGTAACTGTTGTCCCTCAAGGAGCTAAACCTGCTATCGAGAATAATGCAAATGGAGCAAGGAGAACCTGGAAACAAGTAGTTGGGGACAACTTTGATTCTTCCTTGGTCTACAGCCCTCTTGTTGAGAAGGATGGGAGAATTATGGTGGCCCCTAGCTTAGAGGAATTACAGCAAGGCGCTAGAACATGGGAAGCTACCCTAGTGGGTTTTTTAATTGGAGAAAAGGCCAACTTTTCGGATTATACAAGCATGGACTAAGAGGAATTGGCATCGAAGAGGGCTTATAGAGGTCATGCTTTCAAAAGAGGACAACATTATATTCACCTTTTCTTTCAAATCAGAAGCCCAAAAGATCATTGAAGAGGGTCCTTGACATGTGTCCCAACTTCCCCTCTTTCTACAAACTTGAAAACCGGGAATGTTGCTTGAGAAAATTCGATCGAAGAACATTCCTCTATGGGTCAACATTCACAATATCCCTTTGGAGTATTGGACTACTAAAGGTTTAAGTATGCTTGCAAGCTACTTGGGCAAACCAATTTGCATAGATGAAAAACAGCATTAAGGAAACGCGTTGGATTTGCAAGATTATGTGTGAGTATGGATCTGGCTAAGGAATTGAAGGATAGTATTCCTATTCTCCGATTAGCAGATGGAAATTCACTGCAAGAAGATCGTGTTATGGTGACTTACTAGTGGAAACCTTCGCTTAAAGCTCAAGGCAAGGCATGGAAATCGACAGGTAAGTTATTCCTTAAAGGTGATTATTGGGAAGTGATGGGAATTGAGCATCTTTAGCATACTGAGGCAGAAGTATTAATGGATAAGGAGGAGACATTGCTAGGAGTAAGGCAATAAGTGAAGGATCCTATAGAAATTGCAGTATTAACCAGCACTAACAACAATCTGAAGGAGGAAGAAGCAGTATCAGGCCAATAAAAGGATACCTCTGTTGGGTCCCGTTTCCGGAACCCAACTTCGGAAAATGAATGTGAGCTAAATCTGATGGAATTTTCTTGAACATCATCGATTCCTAACCAGTCTCTGATACCATAAGTGTTGGAAGCCCACCCCTGTAAGTCACGTGCTCGACGTTCTACGTGACATCTGGATGCGGACCCCATAAAGGAGGAATTCCACACCAAGCCAAACCTCAACAAAAATACCCAACTTCACTTCAGAAATTGAATGACTTAGAGACTGAATTGAAAATTACTTCCTTTAGATAAATTATAGCTCCATGTCTCTAGTTTGTTCAGAACTAAAAATCACCTCATTCAGATCTCTACAGATCGAGATATCACCAAAATACGGAAGTATGTTCAGACTTTTTCAACTGATCATCTCACTTTAATTCAATCCATCATTTTCAAATTAATATTAAAACTGACAAATTTTTATGAAGAAGTAGAGGAATGTCTTAGGAATCCAACGTTTCAAAAATCAGGTCGAACGGAAAAGTATAAGCAAAAGAGTGGAGAGAGGTCAGATCAGGGAGGAAAACATGACAATAGTCGACTAGTCGAAGACTATTAGTTGACTAATGCAAGTAAAAACATGACAATTAGTCGACTAATCCTATAATGATCGACTGGAAACTCTTGGTCTTTCTTTTTCCGACATCCCGACTTCCACAACTCGTAACTTTTGACCTAGAACTCTAAAATTTGCAAATTTGGTATCAATGGAAAGTTAAAAAGTAGCTCTATAACTTTCATGAAGGACCTAAAAACTAATTCGGCCTCTAAAGGAGTCAAAATCTACCTCAAAGTGGCTGCCTTAAAAAAATCATCCTAAACAGTAACATAACCTCTAAAAATCATATCTTTTAGCTCCGTGGTCCAAAAATGGCATACTATATATCGTTGGAAAGATAGGAAATTTATCTACAACTTTCAAGAAGACTACTTTAGTTAATTCTACCTAGATTATTCCAGACTTTCCATGGAAGTCAGAACACAAATCTTATCCTTGTGAAAACTTGAAATTCATCTCAACTTCACTTCCTTAAC
>JANZLD010000003.1:50257299-50267487 GCA_026413575.1 Erythroxylum carthagenense
TAAACAATCCACAAACATACAGCCTAAATAAACTCATGACAGAATCAAATAAAAATTAAGAACAAAGCTCCAAATATTCAGCAAAATAAAATGAGCTCTCCCCTCTCCTTGCGTGGTTGCTTCTTTGGCGGTGAATGGAAGTTGCGTTGTTGGGCGAATGGAGGCTGGAACGTTGGTGAAGACTCGTGGTTGTGTCCTTCAAGTCTAGAGGCTCTTGGATTCAGCTTGATGAGGATTGGAGCTGCTGGAAAGATGAATGAAGGCTTGCGTGAGTGAGGATGGAGGTTTGTTGGTTGAGAGAGTTGCTGGGATGTGTGTTGCTTTGGTGAGCGGAATGGAAAAATTGGCTGGAGCTTTGGTGAAGTGGTGAAGTGCGTGAATGATGGAGGTTTGGCTGGAGGCTACGGGGCTATTTTTTTTAGTGAAGTGGAGCTATCAATCCTTGGTTGTGTTGGTGGAGTAATTCAAACAAAAGAGAGCTGCTACTTTTGTGGTTGAATCATGGAAGGTCTGCGTCAGTTTTGAGGGGCTGAATGCATGTATGTGAGATGTCAAAGTGCTTCTCCACCTTGCTGCATGCATTGTTGAAATATGGAGCTTATATTGAACTGAATTTCTCTTCTTTAGTGGCTGCTTTGTCTTGTATGGTGCGTGGATGTGTGGCAGTTGGTGAAAAATGGAGGCTTCACTGGAGAAGTGCTAAGGCTTTGTCTGGTCAAGAATGGAGAGCATTTTCTTCTTACTTTGGAGGCTGTCTTGTTGTGCATAATTTATAGGCTGCTACTTGTGTGAAATGCATGGTGTGCTGGTCAATAAGAGCTGCATTGTCTTGAATAAAATGGAGGCAATCCTTTGTTTTGTCTTGGATGCTAGCTGTGGAATGGACTTTTCAAGGTAAATTTTGATAATGCATAAAAATTAAATGGTGATGACTTAGGAGCTCAAATTTTATCAGTATCTTCGTCTTTGAGTTAGCTTCAATATGAGACTATTTCATCATCTGAGTTAAAAGTTATAGCCGAAACATCGTCGATAGGTCATTCTGGCACTCCAAAATCTGACGTGAATTTCGTTAATTTATTTCTCCTGAATTTCAGCTCCAAAAAATCTACAATTGGTTCCAAAAAAATCCGTCAATGAGTCAAGAATTTAAGTATGAAATTTCAGAATTTTTGGCTAAACCAATCTTGAGATAAAAATCTCACAATGACTAGAGGTCAAGTCTGCCAGAAACCCAAAAACAGTGCAATTCGAGTCTATTTATTCATTTTTGCATGTTACATCAACGAACCTCAAATAATGCAAAAACATGATAAACCAGTCATAGATGAACATAAAATGAATGTAAATGACTCTGACTTAAGTCCTAAACATACATGAAAATATGAGTATATCACTTAGCTGAGCTATGTAGTCTATCAATGTGTCCACTGTTGTTTGAAGCCAATTGCTTTGATCAGTTTGTGACCATCTACTAGATGCTACTGTACTGGATGTGGAGGATTGCGAATAAAATGTGTTCACATATGAGCTTAACCCAAAGATCCTTCTACGACAGTCCCTACTACCCACTACATCAAGATACATTTGACTCTTATCAACAGCTTGTTCCTGCTGAGATTGTCGCTGAATGCTTTTTTGTATTTGGTTTTATTAGGAAGCAATGTTTATATTAGTAAGTGATAATTATTAAGAAATAATACTAAAGCATCAGCATCACTTATATTCAGTTCTTTACATCGGTTGTTGACGAATGACACACAGTCATGCTTCTTAGTGTGAGTGTGTAAAAATAGCTGACGAAGTGTAAGCCTCATGCCAATAGACTTTTCCTACATAAGAATAAAATGTTATATGTGAACTAAAATTTATAAAAATTTCAGCAAAGTTTTCTCTATTTTTATGAGACTTACCCCCTATTGAACAAATAAAATAACTCGATACGGCTATATATGGCACCAGACATTTATACCATTATCATTATCTATAATACACATATTTTCATTTCAACATTCACTCATCAATTTAAATTGAAATACAGCAAAGTAAAACAATTACAATATAAGTGTCAAGTTTAGATACTTACAAGTCTCTCTGCATGCTCGTGGTGGGTTATTGATCTTCCCGTATATACAGGAAAACTCTCTCCCCCAAGCCTCCACATCTATTGGTCGAGTTACACCCTGAGATAGACATTTCCTAAGGTGATGTCCAATACTCCTACCAACGACTCCATATTTGCTCAGAAATATAAGGCGGTCGTACATCATCCTTGTGTATCGCACCAATAAAGTCACGATAACGTATATGAGCTAGCCTCTCCCATACCGTATGTATGATCGCATCGAAACCAGAATTCCAGAAAAAATCTTTCTGAAATGAAAAGAAAAAATTTGATAACTTATAATGTTATAATATTTATCTAATTAATGTATACAAATCAATTAAAAAAGAAAATAAATTTTTGTCATACCTCAAACACCTGAAAGTAAAATGCCTTTGTAGCTTGAGAGATCTTCTTCCATATATAACCCTCAGCATCAATCCTCTCCTTAAATTTAGATTTCATATTTTTGGAACATGGTCCAGACAAAATCAACCTCATATAAGAATAAATAATTTTATAACATTTGCAAAATCAAAAAACTTATAACTTAATTATAAACATATAGTGTTTCATGCGATTTCACTTACAGATTATTGACAATTGTTATGTACTTTCTTCCATCAAGTCCCTCAGCTCTAGGCTGGCGGTCATCTCTTTCATCCAATAAAGGGGTAATGAATGATGTATGAGTTGGGGATGGTATAGGATGACGAGCAGCAGGTGATGCCTCATCTACAACTGTAGGCCCTAGAGGGGGAGGAGGTGATTTAGTTTCAACTGTAGACTATGACGGTCCACCTTCACAGTAAATACCTCCGAACATGCGTCTAAACCTGGGTCGCATTACCTCACACTTTCTCTTTGGTGGCATATTTCTACCTGAAATTCATTGTGAATTTTCTAGAAATATAAGAATTTGAATTCAATATTTTATACAATATATGGAAAAGAAAATAAGGTGATTTGTTGAATATCAAATTGAAGTACAAGCTTGGAAATAAAAGGTTAACAATTGTTAAAGTCATAGAATAAGAACAATAATAGCTCACACTTAATCAGACGTAGTTTGAACCACAACTAGCAGGGAGGTTTTTTGACAAATTCTTATAGATATAAAAATAAATCAACTTTAAAGTTGAGTCTAGTGTATTGCATAGATAAATCACAATGATAAAATTGTTTTCTTGGATTCCATGTGATATGAGAGTCGGTAAAAGTAAATGAGCCCCTGATGTCTGGATTCCTGAGAAGGGTCCTGGCATGTTCAAACGTACTCATTGAAATAATGATACTTCTTCCCTCAGGTGTAGGGTTTTTAACACCTTCTTGCAATAGCATTTCCGCTATAGATAAAGTTGTAGAGGATATAGTGAATGAGTTGCTAGATTTAGTATGAAAGACTAACTCTCTCAATGAACTACCAGTACAGAGAGGTTTACTTAAAACACAATCAGTATAGCACTTAGATGATGTCATATTAGAAAATCGTTAAACAAACCAAAACTGGATATTAATGCATACATGAATGTCCATCCGAGGTTTGTGGAACTGATGAATTTTCCAAATGAACCGATCTCCCTAATCCTTTATAGTCTGTTGTGACATCGCTCCCGCCTCTATCAACATACATGTCATATTTGGATTCCAGGAAGCTTAAAATAACATGTAGTATAGACCATAAAATGTGAATATATAAAATAGCTTCATAAAGGAAATGATATGTACATAATAAGAAAAGTGACGTAGTCCAGATGATACCAAACACCTTGAAACAGAAGATCAACCACAGAAGACAAATGATCATTAGTGTATGAACTGGAGATTTTTTCCTACATTTTTTATTCCTTTGCTTGGGACAATTTTGCCACATTCTTCCCAATGGAATGAATTACTACCATCCAGAACCAATCGCCATGTCGACATTCCCTGATTAAGAATTTGAATTAAATACTTTACATAATATACTGAAAAGGAAATAATTGATTTGTTGAATAAAATATTCAATTACAAACACAAATTAATCTCTATCATAACTTAATCGTAAATTACAATCATCTTCTTTTTTGGAAGAATAAGAATCAAACTCTGGCTCCTCTTCAGATCTCTGGCCCTCGTCATCCTCTTTAGATGAAATTTCAACATATTTGTTAGATGGATTGTTCAAAGGTTCATTATCGTCATATGTCACAGATGTATTTATAAAATAAACATCTTCCTAAAACACTTCACTTTCAATTCTCGGCTTTCATTTTCCATATGATTCAAAAACACCTCTAGGTTTAACTTTGTAAATCTCCAACCAATCTATCTTATCTCATCGTAAGCTTAAAAAAGGGACATAACACACCTGTTTCACTTACGTTGCCAACACCAAGGTTCAAATTGTCTCAATCTTCTTTGGTAGTTAATTTCAACTAGATTATATCGGCTACGTACTTTTGTTCCAACATTTGGAGTCAGGTCATACCAGTCATATTTAAATATCACACATCGCTTTATTAGCAATGCACAGTACTCAACTTCAAGTATTTCAATAGTTTTACCATAGTAATCCATCAATTCTCCCTAATGGAAACTCCACTATTCATTGTTTCCATATTGTGACCATGATATTATGTATGATATTTATATCCATTAACGAAATACACTGGATATGATTTAATAGTTCACAGAGGCCCCTTTGCAAGATCACAAAAGAACTTGTTCTCTATTGGATTTTCTAAGGCCTACATAAAAGAAATTATCATATCAAAGAATATAATGTCATTTCAACACTTAAATCTTATAATTCAATTATAATAATATTTGTAAGTGAAAACTTACATATCTCTTGAACCATCAAGGAAAGTGTCTTTCAACTTCTTTATTTATATCATCCTGTGTGATGTCCAGCATTATCTCGTGTAACAATACCTCGTATAATCTAACGACATTATTATGTATTTCAGTTATGAATAACACAAAATTTGAAAACCAAAATAATCATGTTCAACTTACTGCACGAAAAGTTGAACCTCTTGACAGTTCAATAAAATTTACAGCCTCAATTTCTTTCTCTGTTAACATTCTTCTTGTTGCACATCCATATTTTCATCTAGGAAATGTGAAAATGGACAAGTTACCATCAACATCACTCGTTCCTTCCCCATCATTATTACGAGGAACTTTTCTTTCTTTTGTGTGAATATATGGCTCAAAATAATGTCCACAAAATGTACTAGCTTCCTCTACTAAATAAGCATTACATATTGAACCTTTAAATCTAGCCTTATTTTTTACATTTTTTTTCAAGTGATGCAAATACCTATATTAGAGAATATGATTATTACAATTTTGTAGTTAAAACATGTTAATATGATTATTGCAATAATTTTTGTTGAGTTACCTCTCAAATGGATACATCCATCAATATTGAATTGGACTGGCTAGTTTTGCCTCGTGTGCTAAATGCACAGGTAGATTCTCCATACAATCAAAGAAGCTTGGAGGAAAAATCCCTTTTAACTTACACAAAATTACTGGAATTTCCTTTTCTAGTTTTTCTATTTCAGCCAACTTGATTTCAAATAATGTTAAACTTTTAAAAAACAAACTTAATTCTATTATTACTTCCCAAACCTTATTCGGTAGCAACTCCCAAAATGCAACTGGAATTAGCATTTGCATAAACACGTAATAATCATGACTTTTCATCCTAAATAATTTGTACTTCCTCAGGTTCACACACCTTGCCAAGTTTTAAACATAACCATCAGGAAACTTTAGACTTTTCAACCATTCACACAAAATTTCCTTTTGTTTTTTGTCCAAAGTGTAACATGTTTTCGGATATTTTCCAATGCGAAGATCTTTATGTAACTCATTCCTTCTACAAAAAAGTTACAAATTAGCTCATGATTTTGAGTTGTCTTTTGTCCTCCCTCCAATGTTCATTATGATATTGAACAAATTGTCAAAAATATTTTTCTCAATATCCATCACATCTAGATTATGACGTATCAAATTAGTTTTTCAATATGGAAAATCCTAAAAGATGCTTCATTTTCTCCAACCAAAGTACTTACTAATGCTTGTATTTACATCATTGGCTTCAAATTTTGTTACTTTTAGCAAGCCTAATTCCTCAACCTCTTACAAAATCTCTTCACCAGCTTTGAAAGGAGGAGGAGGTTTTTTACCATCCTATTCTTAATAAATTTTTGTTTATTGTGTCTAAATGGATGATTTGGAGGAAGAAATTTCCTATGATTGTCAAACCAACATATTTTGCCCTTGTTTGGAAGATAAAACGCATCAACATCATTGCCACAATAAGGACAAGCCAATTTTTCAGCTGTGCTCCATCAAAAAAGTATGACATATGTCGAAAATTCACTAATGGTACACATCAAAATAGCTCTCAACATAAAATTCTATTTCAGAGAGACATCATATTTCTAAACACCATAATCCTATGGAAGTTGCAATTCAGATACCAATGGTTGTAAGAATACAACAATTTTATGCTTCAGATTTGTAGGCCCTAGCACAATCACCATTGAGAACATATATTCCCCTTTCATACACATCCATAGGCAAATTATGAGGAGTAGTTATGATTGATCATGATGAATATTGCTGGCCGGATTGACCAAAAGGTTGGAATCCATCTGTCGATAATCCCATCCTAACATTTCGATTTTCAACTACAAACTTAAGATAGGTGTCTTTGAAATATTTCCATACCAATTCATCTAATGGATGACTCATTATTCCATGTTTCTGTTCGTGTTCATCATGCCATCTCATCTGAGATGCAGTAACATCAGAAGCATATAGTCTTTGAAGTTTCGGAGTTAGCGAGAAATAATACATCCACTTCCAAGGTACTAATTTTTGTTTCATAGAATGCTTTCTAGGCTTGAACCTAAATTGACCACAAAATTTGCACTCTTGTAATTCCACATCATCTCTCCAATATAACATACATTCCAATTTGCAACAATCAGTCTTTTCAGTAGGCAAACCAAGACCCTTAATAAGTTTCTTCATATTGTAAAAACTATCAACCATTGTATGATCAGGGGGAATGAGTAATTATACCATTCAAGAATTTTATCAAAACTACGATCTGAAATATGCCTTTTGAACTTTATGTTTAATATTCAAGAAATTGAAGACAGTTAGGTCATTGTCCAACAATTTGGCTATAATTCTTGGTTAGCTGGCTATAGTAAGTCAAAAAACTATTTTACATGTGGGTTAGGTTATTCGTCAAGATTTTTCCTATTTTCCTCAAAGGTATAACCGACTGCATCATAAAGCATGAATGGATTTTCAGTTCCATCCATATAATTTGTTCTAAATCCAATCCCCCCTTCAAACTCATTTAAGTTGGTAGATGATTGTGCTTAATTACCCCTTGAGGTGCTATAAATCAACGGTTCTCCATATCGTGTCCACTCAAAATAATTAGGGACAAACCCTTTTATTAACAAATGCCCATTAATTTCATCAATAGGAAGGAAACATTTGTGTTTGCGCTTTTTACATGGACATCTAATCTTGGGCCCATCCATATAAGCAAGTTGAGAACATGCATGATGAATAAAGGCCTCATCTCCCTCAAGAAATTCATGATTAATGAAACCATCAGGTGTTAATTGTATATACATCTAAGATCTATCCCAAAAACTCATTTTTGGAAAACTGTTAATTTAAAATGGTGATTCCATAGTTAGTATCATTAATGTTAGCCAAAGATTACAAAACATCTAAGATAAGACTTGGGAATCAACATAACAAGTTCTCCTTTTCACTCTTAGGCTCCTAGTATTTTTCACTAATTAGCCTCACGGGAGCTCCATCACGAGTTATGGGTTAAGGTTTATGGGTTGAGATGTAAAATATTTTTAAACTAAAGATCCAACATATATGTTTGAAATATATATGTCGGAAGAGAATTAATGTTAAAAGTTTGACATTTAACGAATATTAAATATGTACATGTGACAAATATAATAAGTATTCATTAAAAATGAATACTTATTTTAATAAATTAGTTTAATATATACAATTTAATAAAAAAAATAACCATGTAAAAATTAGCACATGAAAAGTAAACAGAACATAATCATTTAAAGAGCATCAATGAAATAACAGATTAACATAATTAAGGTATTTGAAACAATAATATAAGTCAAACTCATCCTATATTAATTCATAGATAAACCGAAGTTCATGCCACAAATAAGTTTTAGTTCGTGCAAGCCAAATTAAATCAGTCATGTAATACGTTTAGATGGAAAGCTCAAACCACAAACAAATACCCAAATTAACCAAATTCAGAAAAATGTAGTAAAAAAAACAAATTCACTTACCTCAACCGATAGATTGACCTTCGTGGAAAGGATGATTTATTTGGGTCGACATGAGAGTCCAACTACATTGCATTGCTAGAATCCATGTTGTATATTTCAAAGAGGTTGACCTCCTTGCTTCTCTCATGGTACAATCCTCTCGTTCATTTGTTGGAAAGAGGGAATTTCTTCAAATTTGAGCAATTGAGACATCCAAAGAAGATGATGATGGAGCTGGAATGAAAATTATAGAAATTGATACAAATTCGATTAAAATGTTAGGAAATTTATTTTTGACATTGTCAAAAATATAAGGCCACTAAATGTCATTTGAATACCTGCTAAAGCTTCTCTTCAATCTCCTTCAAAATAGAAATGTTGTCAACAAATGTGTTCCTACAATCAAGAACAAAATTGTTCACAGCTTAGAAAGCAGGATACATTAAAACAGTTCATAAAACGAACATGTTAGGATCAATGGTGAGTAATATTGATTGGTAAATGTCTAATTAGAAGACCTAGACAATTAGGATCCACAAGGTCAAACATTGCATCATTAAAACCACAAAGAGAAAAGAGAAAGCTAATGAACATCCACCTTATTATGTAATTAGAATTTTTAATATTATAATTATTTACATTTCTACAAATAAATAAAGGATGTTAATAAAAATTAGAAAAGTTAGCAAGTACATAAAGGACGATAATCATGACTTAGACACTTTAAAGCATGAGAATGCAGAGTTGCATGAAGGTAGTTGATTCTCTTAAGGACTCATTGTCTAAGTTCATTAAAGGAAGTGAGAAACTACAAAACATGATACAAGCTTAAAAGAGTTCTAATAATAGGTATAGAACCAAATATAGTCATGAGAATGCTTACAACACTTAAGACTACTTTTATCAAAGGAAAGCATTTATGTACTAAAGAACTAATGCCTAGGATGAAAAATTAACATGGAGCATCCATATCTATGCACATACACGACACATCCACTAAGGCTCACATTAAGAGAAAACCTTATGCTTTCATAGGTCATTCATAATCTAGACCAATAATTTAACACTCTCATTAAAATAATATGCATAACTTATATACCAATACACATGATAACAAGCAATCCCACCCATATCACATTGGCTTACACCAAGCATAATTATATGAAACATTTTCACACTCCAAACAAGCATCATTACAATGAAAGAAACATATCTCAAACATAAAAGTATGTTACCACTTTTCATTATTTAAAGAAATGTATATTGAAGAATGAGGAATGCATGCTTACATTAAAGTTATAGTATTCATCGTCATATAATTAAATCATATGACATAGTATGTTACTTTTATGGTAAATATGGGCATATTGACAAATTTTGCTTCTCAAAACAAAGAGTAATGAATAAACTCTCAAACAAGTAGGTTAAAAAGAAGAAGGAGACTATCAACTAAAGACCTGAGCTATTTAGGTATCTAAAACACATTAATTGGGTTATTTTATAGGTATTTTTAAAAAGAGGAACAAATGGTACATGGTAGTAGACAGTCAACGTATATGAATGCTCGTGGTCCTAAATTTCAATTCTAAGAGACAAAGATGGAGAATTCGTCACTTTTGGAGATAATGCCCAAATGTGAGATAATTTGTTAGTAGTGTGCCCTAGACCAATGGATATTTGTGATTCATGTATTAACATTATGACTTGTTAATAATATATTATGAGGTATTCCTTTCATAAATG
>JANZLD010000003.1:50295054-50305560 GCA_026413575.1 Erythroxylum carthagenense
TTAAAATATTTATTTTATTAAAATAACATGATTTTATTAATAATTTGTTAATAAATATTATATAAGAGATTAAATAATTTTATTTAATTAAAAATAATTTATCTTTAAGATTTATCTCAAATTTAATATATATCAATGATAAAAATATAACTACATTAACATTAACAACCAAACAAGTTTATGTTTTTGTTTGAAAGAAAAACATAAACAAAAAACAAAAAACTGAAACTGAAAACTACGACAGAAAAACATAAGTAGAACCAGACGACCCCTTAAAATCCAAGCCTTAATCCCTTTTGATAAATTTAAAATTTTATAAATAAGTTTAAAACATGATATGCTTATGCATGAAGAGCTCTTAAAGCATTAAAATAACTAACTAAGAGATAAGAAAAGATTGCAATTAATTAATAGGCTGGTTGTGGCTTGATCTTTCTTGGTCATGGTCTTCTACTTGATTTGAATGTATATGGTCTCCATAAATTATTTCTTTACTTCAGTTTTTGTGACTTTCTTTTAACATATCAAAGAATAAATCATTAGTAGTAACTAAGATTTGTTATCATCAAAACATACACTATAACCTCCTTTGGCTTAATAGATATAGAAGGTTCCCCTCCATTTACGAATGTTAAGGTCAATGTTGATCTCAAAACCTTAAAGGATGAATTCACTGTTGTAAAGAGAAGAAGTTTAAGAATGAAACCTAAATGAAAAGCCTCAGCCAGGTCACACAACTTCTTATGATGTAGGTTATAACTCAAAATGTATGAGGACTCAATTACCCCAAAAAGCAATATGTAATTAAGACTACTTATTTATTAAAAAAATTACCTTGATAAGTTTAACAGAGACCAAATTATAATTAAATACCTATAATAAAGGATTAAGGTTTTGAGAAAAGATTGGACCTTTATCACCAATCACTAACATCATTTCAGTTGATGGATAATAGGGTGTATAACTTTAATAAATTTAAGACTACACAATTCAGCTTAACAAATCAATATATACATATGTTAGTTCAATTTTTACCCAATCCTATAATAGTTCTTTTCACTTTTGTGTATACAACAAATTTGGAATTTTATAGAACTTCTCATTGGAATGACTTAAGAATCACTAAAAATATCTTGGATTCCCCTTGCATGATCTTAGGAGACTTTAATAGCAAAATTTACCCATCTAAATATAAAGGTGACAATCTCAACTTAATAAATCACAATGAGGAGTTTGAAGTTGCATTAGTCAAATAGAAGTTATCATCTTCAAATAAAAAGGGAGATTTTTTGCATGAAGTAATAGGTAATATGGGAGATAGATAATAAGGAAAAAAATTAGATAGTTATTTGGTTAACAATTTTTTGTTGGCAAGTTTCCAAGATAGTAAAGTCCTTTCTTTAGCAATCTAACATCAAATCACACCTCCACTAAAAATAAATTTTTAGAAGAGTAGAACTCCATTTAGCTTCAACAACTACTGAATAAAGTTAGAAGGATATGAAGAAGTTGTAAAAAGGGAACATAGGAGAACATACAAGGATTAAAGCTTAAATGTTTAAATGACTTCAGGGGAAAAACTGTATTGATCTAGGCTGAATTACACAAAGTTGTCTTATTGAAAGTTGTAGTTTATCTTTCTAGCTTTCCAATGATATGGAGTATGAAATTTTTGAATATCGGAGCTGAGAGATATGATAATTATAAGTTAGTGATGCTGCATGGGATGTACATATAGGATAGCTACATAAATTTGAAATTTTGACCCTTTTGGAAGCAAAATCTCGCCTTGAGTTCTTCACAAAAGTTGTAGATCTAGAAGTTCTCTTCGAAACTGTCCTAGAATGACCTTAATCCAACCTCTTTAGTGAAAGTTATGCCTAAATATGTGTCTAGTGTGATCATCAGGAACAATGGTGCAAGCGCGACAAAAGCTGTGAACTGAAGGAAGAACAACATCACACTGGTGAGATTGCACTTGGGATCTTTGGCTATAACTTTGTCACCCGACCTATAAATTTCTTGATTCTTGAACCAATAGATTCCTAAAAAATTGGTAGCCTTTGGTGTTGAATTGAAACAAATTGATAGAAAGAAAGTGAGGGAATAGATTGGAAGAGCACGATTTGGTTATGAACATACTTTGGCTTTTTAATCATATCTTGAGCTATAGATCTCCAAATGAGATGGTTCTTATTTCAAAATAAACTAGAGACATGGAGCTATAATTCTTCTGAAGAAGTCAAATTGTGATTCCATTATCTGACTGGTGTGGGCTCCCCCTTATAGGATACATGTTCAGATATTACTTAGGACGTCGAGTATGAGTCTCGCGAGGGCAGGATACCCAACAATACAGATGTAGACTGAGGAGGAGATTTAGATAAAACAAAATCTACCTCAGGATATGTATTCTTACTAAACCATGGAGCAACATCATGGAAAAGTAAGAAACAATCTTGCATTGCCAGATGTGAGTTCTGAACAGGTTTTGAGTAGATAAGTGAACTCAAGTTAAACATTGAGTATGTTTGAACTATCCTCTGTATGGTACTTCTTCAATGAAAGATGTTCAAGTTAAATGAAGATAGTAAATACTGTAGCACATGACTCGTACCCTGTATGCACCACAAAAAAAGGGATTAATGTAAGTCGCAAGATCTCATCTTACATTGCGTGAGACCCTTGAGGTTAAGAAGAACCTCATCATATACCCTTATGACTCTTGTTTCGTGCTTGAGAATTGAATTTAAGATTTGCTACTTTAGGATATTGCCAAAAGATTATGCAAGATGCGATCCTATGGAATAATCCTAGGAAAGCAAATCAAATTTGATTAAAAAAAGAATTGAGAACAAAGGAAGGTCATTTAATTTAGATCATTAAATCGCATGAAAAATATTCATAGATGGACATCGTCTCTTTATTAGAGAACTTGAATACAGTCATGATATAAGAAACTAAAGGAGATCAAAGAAAAGTGCAAATGCGAGAAATGACCTAGGATATAGCATACAATGTCTACTCAAGGACACTTAAGTCTTAAGATCAATTTGTTGATCGAGATATCTTATATTCCTAACAGATATATGGTACTATACTCTCATCATATACTGGTCATACCGGTTATTGAATAAGTATGAGCAATGCGGAGTTTGTTTTTAATGAGATTAAACCTATCATATATGAGTGGGAGATACGAGTCATTATTACACCCAGGAAGGGTGTAATAGTCATTATACTCTTGAAAAAACTACAAAAAGTAGTTATATGATGAACGAAACGTTATATATATATGCATCCGTGTGTATGGTTGTTGTGGTTCTTCATCGATAAAGTGTACAAAAAGAATAAAGAAGCATCTCTGTAGAAGATTGTGAAAAACGAATTTCTTTAATCGGTGAAACTATAGCAGAAATTCAAGTACGTGATTCTTCATTTATTATATGCATATACAAATTATCTTGTTTAACATCATCTATGTGATTATCTTTCATCATGATTATTTCTAACAATATTTGTTCTTGTATATGTTATTATGCAAAATGTGATAATGATTGAATTGTAATCTAAATATGTGTATACTTGCTTTATTACTTGTTATGTCAGATGAGTGGCATTTCATATAGATGATTGTATGTATTAATCTATATATGTGGTTTGAACTTACTTAGCAAAGGAAATAAGATAAAGATACATTTTAATGATGTTATGTTTTTTATGATTGTTTGACATGCAATGTATATATTGTGATTCTAATTTATATATTTTAGTTAAGTAATATTACTTGATTAATTACGAGAGAATATGGTCTAGATTACGAGGAAAAATATTTTTTAACCTTAATGTTTTTATTTAAGTTACATATATTTTTTTAATAATTCAAAGTTGTTTCGGTGTATTTCTAAGTTGAATGCGTAATAAGGTCTAAGTTTTGAATAGTGACTATTGATGATGAAAAGCACACCAATAAAATGGGATTATCGATGATATAATGGAGTCACCACTCTACCTGATTAAAGAAAGATAGAGAAAGTCTAAAGAAAAAAGAATAATAAAGTCCTAAATGAAGAATGAAAGTTTGAAAGTTAATTACAGATTGAAGAAGGTGTCAAATACCCCGCCCTGACCATCTAGATGGTTACCTAGATTTACGATAGATTTTGTATTATCAGGAAAAAAAAAAGTTTTAAAAAACAAAGGCAAAAGATTAGAAGAGTACAAGGTGTGAGAAATTTTGGCTAACCTTTAATTTTAAAAGTAAGAAGAATATTTGACCAATATATGTATTTTAAATGATTAAGGAAAACATGATGAAAAGGATGATTTGAAGGGGTCTATTCACGATTTGTCAAAAATTAAATAAGACGAAATGATGCAAATATCATATGTGATTAAAGAATTTTAATTTTATAAAAGATGTAATTCTCTAATGTCATAGATTTATTGATAATGTTTCTAAAATAAAATAAAAAATAATCGATGATGTTAGTGACATAAAAAAAGTTTAAATGGCCTAAAATTAAAAGAAATCTTACTAAAAGAAGACTTAGAATGGATTAAACTAAAGCCAAAATGAGTTCTTTTTCTAACTCATACACTGCCTAAAACATATAATCTTAATTAAGTATAATCCAAAAAAACATTAAACAGGCAATAAAAATAACGTGATCATTCATGTTATAGCATGGATAAAAAATATAATACATCGAGCTTAAAGTTGAATGACTACTTTAAATTTTATTTTTTCACCAATCTTTTTCTCTTATTTCAATTATATTAGTTTTCAAATAACAACTATTTACTGTTGTCCTCATTTGAACCAAATCGTGAAGTCATGTATTATTTCAAACATGTTCGTCAGATATACTTTTCCGTCTTTCAGTACATCCAGCCTATATATACTCCACATTACACGCTGATTGACGTCTAAATCATTCCACTGAGGTGAACATAGCGTGTTGTGTGGCTGTCAAGTTTTGGCGACTTTCTCGACCACGTCAGCAACGACAGGACAGACATCGAGAAGAAAAGGCCACTCTTTTCCGCGAACTTCTCAAAGCTTGCTTTATAGCTGCCTTGGCAATGTATTCATTATTATCATCACCACTCTAGAGGCATTAGTCGGAGTTTCATTGGTACAATTTCAAACGAGGCAATCACGGTTAAAGCCATTCCTTTCGTAAGGCACCAGACCAAGTATCGGTTTGAAAAACATCATCCCATGATGGACAGCGACCTATAAACCTAAACATGTCTTTCTCTTTGATCCCACCAAAACTCAATCACTGCAACAAACTGACGAATTGGATACTTTTTCTTTGGCAACGATTCATGACTTATTTAAAACTATTGGCTAAGTTTAGAATAAGCTATGTTTTATAGTTGTAGCTACATTTTGCGACTTTTTTGACTATGAGCTCTTTTTCGTAGCGAATTTAGCTACGAAAACGATATGGTGATTTTTTTTTTTTACTGTAAACTTATTTTTGTAACGAAATATTTTTAGCTATGAAATGCTTGTTATAGCTAATAATGTTTGATAACGTTTGTAACTATTAACTTATTTTCACAGCTAAAAACCCTTCGCTATGAAAAATTTTTCGTAACAAAAACACACTAGTCCCTTAACCATCAACTATAAAAATGAATTTTGTAGTTAAAAAGATTTTGCTAGAAAAATATTCTTGTAGCTAGAGAAGAAGAACAATGAAAACGACATCATTTTGATAATGGTCTAATATATGGAAAAAAAAAAGTCCAATAGGTTAAGATGATGATGAAGTATCCCAAGAGATTAAGTCACAGCTGAATAATGTAGCTCTCTAAATAGAAGATGAGGATATATCATCATTCCATATGAGAGATGTTATTCTCAATATACTAGGAGCAAACAAAGTTGAAGGCAATCTTGTCATAGAAAGAAATGAAGACTATATTGAGGATGAATTATATGGCGATGATGATAATTTGGCCAAATATAATAGTGATGAAGAGTCGAATCATAATGCAATTAATGATAATGATTTTGAAGATCATGATTATAATGGCAGTAACATTTATGTTGTTAATGTGATTAATGTTGATGACTGAATGTATCTTGATTATGATGATTGAATGTTTCATGAAAATGCTCTTTATATTGTCTTAAACGTAATGTTTGTAACATTTAAGTTGTTAATATGCATAATGTTGATGATTGAATCTTCTTAATGGGATTAATGTTGATGATTGAATGCATGTTGATTATGATGATAGAATATATCATGAAAGTGCTCTTTCTACTGTATCAAATGTAATATTGGTAACGTTTATGTTGTTAATATGGGTAATATTGATGATTAAATGCTATTAATGTGATCAATGTTTATGATTAAATATCTTAATTATGATGATTGAATGTATTATAAAAGCGCTCTTTATATTGTCTCAAACATGATGATGGTAACATTTATGCTGTTAGTGTGTATTTTAATGATAGAATGTATCTTAATTATGATGATTGAATGTATCATGAAAGTGCTCTTTTTATTGTCTCAAACATAATATTGGTAACATTTATGTTATTAATGTCATGATGTTGATGATTAAATGTTATTAATGTGATTAATTATGATGATTAAATGTAACTTGATTATGATGATTGAATGTATCATGAAAATACTTTTTTTCCTTTTGATGTGAAGGCACTAAGAACGATTGTCTAAAGAAAATTGGAATAGTTTATGTGATTATTTGACTAACCTAAAAGTTCGTGTTTGTTTTCTTGATTATTGGTCTTTATGCTTGCTTCCATTAATCTTGCTAGATGATCTAATGACTAAGTTACTTTTTTTTTCTTTATTTAGGAAAATTATGAGAAGGCAAGGCTAGTAGAGAAAAAAAGAAATTTTTTTCCTAATCAGGGTCATAGTCATTTGTAGTTGTCTGAAATGAATATGTAAGATCTTTGTTTGTAAGTTATACTTATATTAATAAACACTAAATTATTTATTGTGTCTTGTATTTTTGTTTCATAAAGCAAAGTGAGAAAGAACTAAATAGATAAGAGTGTGATATGATCACACTATACAAAGCCACTCACTATAAGGAAAGTGAAGAATGAGAGTTCGAAGAAGTAGAAAACAAATATGTAAGTATAAAAATTTGTTCAATATTTTAGTTCATTTATTAATGTGGTAGTAAGTAGTAATATTTGAATTGAATATTGCTTTTTTTAATTTTAGAATAAGATGCAAGAGTTACCAAAGAAGCCTATGTCTAAGGGGAATAGAAATGACAAAATTGGATCGGCCTGACTTTGGCCAGGGTTGACTAGGCCAAGGGCCAGGCCCAAAACGACATTGTTTTGTCAAAAAAGATATTGTTTTTTATTTTTATTTTTAAATATAAGGTGAGGCCAGCCTGCCTGTGGCGCATCGGTACATGTTCTAACTATGTGAAAGGTATTGGCTATGACCCTAATTTAAATGTTTCAACCTCAACATTTAAAACAATCATTGAACACTTTCAAGAAGAAGCAATAAGCTTAAGGATGCATTACAAGTTGAAGTAACCAAGAGACAAGAAACATGAGCAAAATTAGCAAAACATGATATGTTATTCAAAAGATTACTTAATGCAGATTATGACATAAATGAAGAGGAAAGCGAAGGATATTAATTCTATCTCCTATACTACAACAACTCAGATCACTCGCTCACAGATATTGTCCGCTTTGGGCCTTAACCCAGTCAAGTTCTCACGGTTTTGCTTTTTTCGAGAACTTTCCAAGAGGTCACCCATCCTAGTACTACTCTTACCCTAGCACATTTAACTTCGAAGTTCTGATGGGATCCTGTGCGTTAAGGCATGGAAAACACATCTGTAAGAGAGAGATATCCATACCCTTATAAGGCGTACTTCATTCCCCTCTCTTATCAATGTGAGATCTCACACTCTCCACCCTCTTAGGGCTCAACCCTCTTTAGGGCCCAACCTAGCTGGCACAATAGTTCGGGTACGTCTTTCCATGGATAGGAAGAGCAAAACCGTGAGGGGTTTGACCCGATGGGCAACCCAAAGCGGACAATATCTGTAGGCGGATGGTATGGGCTGTTACAAGTGGTATCAGAGCTATGGTTAGTACATTTTCAAAAGTGTTATCCCTATTTGCAAAAAGTTCATAAGCTTTAGGAGTTGAGTCTAGGGGTCAAAAGTCTCTGGTCAAGAAGTTGAGTCTCGGATTCTTTGATTCTATAGAGATAGCATTCTCCCATCTATTTGATCAGTCAAGTAAGAATTTCGAGGATGAAAATTTTTTAAGGGGGAGAATTGTAATATCCTGCCTCTTAAAATTGTTAAGAGATTAAAATGTTAGATTGAATTAGATGAGTTATTTTATGAAACATTGCAAGATAGTGTATACACTTATTTGACATGTTCCAAGGTAGGAAAGGTTTTTACTGCTCATAATGTAATTGTTGTTGATTTTGTCCTGAATTTTGTTATGATGGATTTTAATTAGTGAATTAGGAATAAGTGACAAATGACTCAGTTATATGGATGACAAGTGGCTTGAGTATAATTATGACAAGTGGCTTTTTAAGTTTGTGACAAATGGTACTTTAGAATTGTGACATGTGTAGCTTTACAAATGATGAATTGTGTAGCCTTAAAATGAGTGACATGTGGAGCCTTAAAATGAGTGACATATGGAGCCTAAAGTGAGAGACATATGGACCAATGAAATGGTGACACGTGGATTAGTTTGGCCTTCTTAAATTTTCTAGAGAAAATGGATGAAAAGGCAATAGAAGTAAGAGTGAAGGTCTGCCATAAGGTTAGAAGAGAGAGAAAGACGAAAATGAGAGGAGAAGGAAATAAGTTATCAATGTAAGTTGAAATTCTGGTTTCAATTTCATCTATCTCTTTCGATCTGTTTTTCATATCCTTAGAGCACGAATTTGAAGAAACTCAAAGAATGAAAGTTGTAGATATATGTCTGTGAAAGTGGATTGACAAAATAATTACTAGAGCTCGAGTTATACTTGTTTCCCTAATACCACCTGTGATATACTCCTGTGCAAGAATCTTGTATTATTTCCTGATTTTTGAGGACTTTAGAGTTCGAATTAGTGAAAGTATAAAACATATAAAAAATGGTTATTGATGTCTTATTAATGCTTATGTTAAACAGTTTTGTTAGAAGATGTATTGATAATGATTTATTAAGGGTTGAGAATCGGTTTCCAATATGTTTCTTACTAGGAACAAGACATAATTTGGATAGAGATTATATTTTAAAGGGAGATACTGTTTATGTAATTTTTGGATATATTATGGCTAATTGAAGTTTACTTTCAATTAGTCTTTACAGCATTCTTTTCATCACACAATAGTTCGATTAGACATAGAAAAATCAATGCCTACTGTATTTAAGTCCAATCATATAACTTCTCAACCATTAATAATTGATTTTATTAATGACATTTGAACTATTTTCAAAGTTTCATTCCACCTTGATAAAAGACTTTTCAAATCAATACTAGGTGAAAATAATGGAACATTCTCTTTAATCACTTTAGGGTGATGAATCCTAGATTTATCAGTCAACCACCTCCATATAATTTATGACATATCCAATGATTATTAATTGAGTTATCCTTAACTAGAATAAATCATAAGTAGTATCAAAATATAACAATCCTTATATGAGATATTTTAGAAATCTCAAGTCAAAATATCACTTATACAATCATCATTATGATAATTTTATAGATGTCGTAATGTTCCAAATGGAATTCTCATTTAGGGTTAGTTAAGTTAACTTGTTCTTTAACAAGCACCAACACATTTGTTTAAGTATCTAAACAGTTTAGTCTATGAGATCGATTACTTCCTTTATAAGGAAGAAGCATAATATGTGCTAATCTTTTTATGATTTATTAATGTCCAATCTTAATAGAACAATGATTAAGAACAATTTACGGATAATATATAAATACAATATGAATCTTATAATTATGATCTCATCATAATTTCAATTACAATGTATATTTATCTCATGGACTTTGTCATATACATTTAAACATGTTTAAAATAAAGAGTTCTTTCAAATAATTATATCACTAAAACTATAACTACTCAATTAGTTGTACGGCATAAACCAACATATGCTTTATCTATAACTTATAACCCCTTTCTCTTTGGTTATGATAAGACCTTTAATCTCAAACTCAAGATCAAATGCAAGTCCACAATGAGAGTATCTTATTGATGAAAGACTAGGAATGCTCATGTTTGCTAGTAAATGCCCATATAATTGGGGTCATCCTTTGAAAAACAAATTACAATCAAGTGTCTAAAGGCATCTTCATACATGGATGCTTCCAACAATATAGTTATGATGTAGGTTAATTGTTGGACCCCGAACTTTTGATGAAAAATGGAAATATTAAAATGAATTTAAAGTGAGAAAGAATTGGTGAGAATGAGAATGAATTTAAGGAAATTTGATGAAATTAA
>JANZLD010000003.1:50339130-50351819 GCA_026413575.1 Erythroxylum carthagenense
AAATAACTAATTAAAAAACTTTGAAAAAATGGAGGGAAGGAGAGAAAAGAGGGAAGGAGGAAAATTTTAAATTTTTTTGAAAATTTTGAAAAAAGTCCCCCCTATTTTTAAAATTTTTTTATATCGGCCAGTATTTAGATTTTGAATATTTTTACTCAAAAGTTTCAATCGACAATTTTCATGTTCATATTTTTTCTTATTTAACGATTTCAATTTTTATTCGGTTTGTAGAAATATAATTAAAAACGTAAGTCAAAATTAAGTTAAATTCTATAAAATACTGTTGCATACCAGACACTATAATAAGAATCCACCCTACTTTTCTTTTAGAATTTTATGTGAATATCTTTACTTTCTATAGATTTATTTTTCGAAAAATCATATTCTAAATTCACTTTACTTTCCTGCCTACAAACTAAACAGGGCCTTATGATTTTGATATTTGTTTTTGTTTTCAAATTTAGCAAAGAAAATATATTTATTTGACTTTAATCTTTTCTGGTTTTTATAATTAATAAAAATCATAAAAAGTAGTTTTTTTTAATAATTTGATTTAGTTTCATTGTTTATTTATTTAATATTAATTATTGATAAGAATTTATAAATGATCTAATTTAAAATTGTATATTTAAGTATTTAGAATTATGAATAATTTAGTTTATTTTTTATAAATATTTGATAATTACTAATAAATATAATTTAAAATTTAGCATATATTTAAATGCATAAACTTTAAATAAAATTTACTTATTATCAATAATAAAAATATAACAATATTATATAAACAAATTTTAAATGAAAATCCCTAATATTAATATCAAGTCGGTAAATTTGAACAATAACTCCTTGACGGACACGTAATATTAACATGCGCTAATTCTAGTAGTAAAGTGACAACTGATAAAACAAAAACAGGCTAACACAAGAAACCGCGGGTGGGTGGCCCTCAGATTTGTGCTCATTTTTTTTTTTTCCTCCCAGACCCAGTCCTCGTCCTCGACAAGATCGCCTCAAATCACAACACTCCCACGCGACGTCCACTTCTCTTTTCCTTTGCTTTTTCTCTTGTAATCTGGGGAGGTATTATACATTTTATACTTTATTGCTTTTATTCCTAAATTACCCTCCACCGTCTTTTTTTTTTAATTATTATTATTGTAAGGCCAACAAAATTCCACAATTATGTTAATGTGTTATTTCAGCGACTATACAAAAAGGTGAGGTAACAAGTAACAAGTTTGATTTTATTTTCTTGGAATCGTATAGCCTTCTAGATAATTCTCAATTTTGTCTTGGGTTTCTTTTATTGATCCCCATCCCATCTCGTGTTAGGTTAGAATTAAGATTGTAATACTAATCAGATGTTACTCATCAAAAAGATAACATAAATATTAGGCCAGGCAACTCTCTTCCAGATTTGCCCTTATCCACACTTGGCCTCTTTGATCCTTTGGTTCATTATGTTTTATATATTACAGAAGATAGTGATTTTTGGTTACATGGAATTCTTTGACTTGTTGGGTTTCTGGTTCATGTTTCAGTGTTGAAAGAGGGAAGTGGTTTTTCTTTTTTTTTTTTTTGGGGTGTTTTAGGGTCTGCGGTTATAATTGTTTTCATTTTCTTAAATATTTTTTTTCCTTTTTGCTTTACTGGGTTTTGGATGTAGAGGACGGTTAGGTTGCCTTCTGTTTGTTATTTGGGTTAGGGTTAGGGTTAGGGTTTGGGATAGGTTAGATCTGGTTAAATTTTGGATTTATTCCCGTTTTGAATGAGTTTCATCTTCTGATTCTAAAGTTTAGAATTTGCTTTTTTTTAAAAAAAAATAAAAAATCGAATTAGAATTTTTTTAATTGTTTATTTGATATCTGGGTGTGGTCAAACTGGAAATTTGAGCTGGTTGTTGAGTGAACTGGAAAATTCCAAGCTTCTGATCAGGAACATGTAAGCTCTGATTTTTATTTTGTTTAGATCTCTTCGACTTTCATCTTTTTTTTTAAAAAATTTATTGGGCTTTGTCTGAAATGGGTCTTCAATAGCTTATATATGGTCACTTCTTTGCTATTGATTAAGTTGTCGATTTTCACTTAATTGATGATCGGTGTGTGATTTGACCTCTTAAATTGTCAGGATCACTTTCACTGATATTGATTATGAGTTAGGTTTAGGTATTTGACATGGTTCAATTGAATAATACCCCAATAATTTCAGTAGGGATCAAAAGGCATTTCAATGCATTTGGTTAAATATATACTAAGGGCTGCAAGTTGATCTGCCCGTGCAGCTCAAGTTCAGGTGACCTTCATAGATATTTCTAAACCAATGGGTATGTATAGCTTAAGTAAGAAGTCTAATTTGGGGATTGAATTGCTACGCAGAACCATTTTTACGTTTGTTTTTCTTAAATTAGTAGGGGCCTTCTCCCATTTGTGCTGAAAATAATGGTTGAATGGTCGACCAAGAACGAAAAACATTTCCCATTTTCCCTTTTTCTGCCAGTTTCTCTTTCAAAGTTGAAAGGCCTGTAGTTGCATTACCCATCCTTGCTGTAGATAATGTTTAATCATCTTTTGGCCATTAGTGATACAAAACATGTCTGCTTATGGCATAATTGTTACCGAACTACAAATGGATGTCCATTGATGGTAAAGGATAAGTCTGAGAGAAACGCATAACACAAGTCATGCTGTCATACTGTAGTGAAAAGATTTGATGTTGTTTTCCTTTAACATGCAGATCACTAGTTGCATTGACATATGTTGAATATTGTTCTGCAGTATTAATGGGAACTGAGCTCCTGAGAGTTCACGTGAAGGAAGAAAATGAGGATATTCCATCAGTTCCTCCTGGTTTTGAGTCTTTTGGTGCTTTCACCTTGAAGAGAGTACATGATGTTCAGAAACAAGAAAGTCAAAATACAACTAGTTATTCAGCTACTGCCAGTTCTTCTGAATCACATGCAGTTCAGATGGATATGGACTCCGACAGTTGTGGCACAAAAAGTACAAGGTCCCTTCGTCGTAGATCTTGTATAAACTATGGGCGATTGTGTAACAGTTCAGAGGATGAGTCTGATTTTGGAAAGCCACATCAGGTTAGCTTCTATATGCTATTATCATTTATGATTGAAAATAAACTTCACCATCTATGTACCTTTAAGTGCATTTGATAACATCAAAATACATTTCAAAATGTTGATATTATTATTTACATACTGACTTCATGTCATTTATGTTGCAGAATCACATTTTAAGGTCTCATCTTCCTAAAGGAGTTATCCGTGGTTGCGCAAACTGCAGTAATTGCCAAAAGGTTATTTTAGTGTCTATCTGTAGTGTGGGGAGCCTTTCATTCAGTTTAATCAGTTGGCACGATTCTCCTATGACTATGATTTACTAAAATTTCCTGACTAGTGTCTATAAAACTAATAAACCACTGTATTATAGCTATCACTGAACGCCAGGGTTGTTAATACACCAATATCTTGGAGAGAGTACACACAGAACAGTAGGGCTAGCACATTTTGAGTTGCAGTATAATGTCTTCCTGACATGATGTGATTTTGGGAAGTTTAGATTTTTTCTTATATGAGCCTTTGGTTCAGGTCACAGCAAGATGGCGTCCAGAACATAGTTGCAGGCCAGATCTTGAGAATGCTCCTGTATTCTATCCAACTGAAGAGGTCAGTGCATAAGTTTTATGTACACATACACACACACATATGGAACACGACAATGTTATGTTTGTGGGAGAGGTAAAATTTAGATTGAGCTGTAAGGCGCACTAGTGTTTTAGACAAGTGGAACTGGAACACCTCTGATTTCCTTCCCTTACTTGATTGTAGATTTTTTTACTTTGGTCTTTGAGAATTTGGATTTTTGAATGTGCATATAAATCTTCTCAGGAATTTGAACATACATTGAACTATATTGCCAAGATAAGGCCAAAAGCTGAACCGTATGGAATATGTCGCATTGTCCCCCCTCCATCTTGGAAACCTCCTTGTCCGCTTAAGGAAAAAAACAAATGGGAGGGTTCTAGGTTTGCAACACGTGTTCAGAGGGTTGACAAGTTACAGAATCGTGATTCCATGAGAAAAATGTCAGGGATGTATAATCAGACAAAGAAAAAAAGGAGAAGATGCATGAGAATGGCTTCAGAGAGTAGGATGGATGGTGGAAATATTCATGGGTCTTCAGATGCTGGAGGCTCTGAGGCCGAGACATTTGGTTTCGAACCCGGTCCGGAGTTTTCCCTGAAAACATTTCAGAAATATGCTGATGAATTCAAGGCGCAGTACTTTAGTAAGAATGATAATATTGTGGACAAAGAAGGTAACATGACAGACCATAATAAATCTGAGCTTTCAGTAGAAAATATTGAGGGTGAATATTGGCGTATAGTAGAAAAAGCGACTGAAGAAATAGAGGTAATTACTATGGGTCTAAAAGGTTCATGTCATTAGTTATGTATCTCTTTGCAATTTTCTCTTTGTTCTATACCACTTTCTTTCCTTTCTTTCAAAGTCAGCTGTAAATTGTGTTTTATAGGTCCTCTATGGAGCTGATCTGGAAACCGGAGCTTTTGGCAGTGGGTTCCCAAAATTCCCCGCTCAAAAGGGTTCTATAACAGATGAAAGATATCAAAGATCAGGCTGGAACTTGAATAACTTTCCAAGGCTTCCTGGATCAGTTCTTTCCTATGAAACTGGTGATATATCTGGTGTTTTGGTGCCATGGCTTTATATAGGAATGTGCTTTTCTTCGTTTTGTTGGGTAAGACCAATTCATATTTGTGTTTGTGAGTTGTAACTGAAGTTTTGGTTTGATACGAACATGAATCATCAATCATAGCAAACAAATGAGCAGGATAGATGGGAAAACAATGTGGTTTGATGTTTCATGGACAATGTCTATCAATATATTTTTGGCAAATAGTATTTGTGTTATGGTGTTGTCAGTTTCATGTGTTTGCAAGTCATTTATGCAGATTAGGTGTAGGTAGCATGTCCCTAGAAGATGATAAGATGGTTCCCAGTTTGCAATTACACTGTTCAGTGAGCAGTGAATGAGTTCTTTTTTACTCTATGCTATATATCCCAAGTTTCAGACTAAATAAATGTATCAGATATAATACTTTTGACTTGTCTACAGTCATGTATCGAGCTTAAATGGTTGCAGTTGTATGCTAATGCTCCTGTATTCCCTTTTGATTGAGAGCAGCATGTTGAAGATCATCACTTGTATTCGCTCAATTACATGCATTGGGGTGAGCCAAAATTGTGGTATGGTGTCCCTGGGAAGGATGCTATTAAACTGGAAGAGGCTATGAGAAAGCATTTGCCTGATCTGTTTGAAGAACAACCTGATTTGCTTCATAAGCTGGTAACTTGTCCGTAAATTGTCCATCATCTTAGTTGTTTGTAACAGCAATTTGTACAGTGAAATTTTGTTTGGATATGTCATTTCTCAAGCGGCAAAAGTCAAAGTGATAGCACTTCTGATCTTTGATAAGTATTGGTAACTAATTGTTCTCAGCTGGTTTTGATTTACATAATTGAATTCTCTTTACAACTAATCTGCTTGCTTTAACGATTGATTGGTAGTTAAACTTTTGACCTTACATTAACCTGCCAGTCTTACTCTAGGTTGAGGTATGATTGAAGCTATATAGCCCAAAAATGTTTTAATGTCTTCTGGTTTACTTCCAATGACCTTGCCATCGTTGATTTCAAACATTGAAGCCCCAATGGGAAGTTGAATCTAGCAAAATGCCCTGTGATTTACAGGGTTTATGAGTTATGAAGTTTGGATGTTCCAAAAGAAGTATAAGAGTAATAATTTCTTATCCTGAATTTGTTTGGTTGATTAGTTACGCTGGACCTTTATTAGATTTCTCTGTTCTTTTGACACTCGAGGGATTGTTTGTTTCTATTTTGGTTTTTGGTTCTCTGGATTTCGTTTTCAAATTCAATAAAGAAAACCTGTTTTTTTTTTAAAGTTTATGGATTATGTTTTTGGTTTAATTACTAATAAATTTTTTTATTAATATAACTTAATTATTTAATTACTTTCAATTTTATTTTTTAAAAGAATATTTTTAATTTTAATAACTATCTAATAAATATAAATTTGAAATATCTTAAAAAATATATTTTTTAAATAAGATTAGTTTTAATAGTTAAAAAATATATTAACAAATAAATTTTAATCTATAAATAAAAATTTACTTATTAAACTTTATTTTAATAAAATATATTAAAATTTTGCAGTAATATTATTAATAAATATTATATAAGAGATTAAGTAAAATTATTTAATCAATTTGTAAAATTATTAAGTTTTATGTAATATTTAATTATTATCAGTAATAAGAATATAAACACATTAACAATTACACAAGTTTTGGTTTTTGTTTTAACAAAATAAAGACTAAAAATAGGAAAAGGAAACCAAAAATTAATAGAAAAACAAAGGTGAATTCAAACATTCCCAAAGTTTGACAATTTTGTCAGTACTACTACTTTGTGCTTTGCTTCCATCTTTGCTAGCTTCAGCGGCTATCTTTTTGGGGATTTTGAAATTTGTTGAGTTTACTTCTTTACTTCAATTCTGTTTACATATTGTGTTTAAAAAGATTGAATAAAACCTTACTTCTTCCTTGTGGTGCTTGATGAAGGGGTAAATGGACCTTTAAGTTTCTCAATATTTTTATGATGGATGATCCTGAATTAATTAATGAAAAAATTGCTTTTCAGTTTAGGACTGTCCTCCTAGATTAATAGCCCTAAGCATGCTCTGAATTTGTTACTTGTAGGTAACACAGCTTTCTCCTTCTGTACTAAAATCAGAAGAGGTATCTGTCTATCGATGCGTTCAGAATGCTGGAGAGTTTGTTCTAACTTTTCCTCGAGCTTATCATTCGGGGTTTAACTGTGGCTTCAATTGTGCGGAGGCAGTAAATGTAGCTCCTGTTGACTGGTTACCCCATGGACAAATTGCTATAGAGCTCTACCGGGAGCAAGGACGAAGGACTTCTATCTCCCATGATAAACTTTTACTTGGAGCAGCAAGGGAAGCAGTAAAAGCTCATTGGGAACTTAATTTAATGAAGAAGACTTCATTAGAAAACTTAAGATGGAAAGAAGTGTGTGGAAGGGATGGAATATTAGCAAATGCACTCAAGGTAAACTACCACCCTTGTTTGATTTCATTCCATAGTTCTTTGATTTGAAGTTCAATTCTCTAGAAAACCTGTCTTTTCATGTTTGAAGGTGATTTGGCTACCTATGACATGTAGCAACATATAAAGGAACTAAGTAAACATGCCAACTATAGAAAATTTTGGAATTTTTTGGCATTATCAAATTGGTTGTGGGATAGCATTCACTTTCATGGTTCCAATTGGTGAAATATGGCCTGCAGTTGGACGTTTATAGCAGCATTGTGATTGGAAATTCATGCCAACTAACTGTATATAACTAACTTCACGTAATAAGTACTAAGCAAATGGAGTTGCCTTCACCTAGTTTATATGCTCTAAGGAGTTGGACGTTGGAACTTTGCTATTATGCTGCATGAAAATATAGAAATGTTTGACTTCGTTCCTTTCTGTGCTAACTGTTAATGTTGGTTTCTCATTTAGACTCGAGTGGAGATGGAGCGAGTGAGGAGAGAATTCCTCTGCAGTTCTAGCCTGGCCCTAAAGATGCATAGCAATTTTGATGCTACCAGGGAGAGGGAATGTTGCATATGCCTTTTTGATTTGCATTTGTCTGCAGCAGCATGCCGTTGTTCTCCAGATAAGTATGCTTGCTTGAATCATGCAAAGCAATTGTGTCCATGTGCCTGGAATGCTAAATATTTCCTCTACCGCTATGATCTCGGTGAATTGAATATGCTTGTTGAGGCATTGGAGGGAAAGTTAAGTGCAGTTTACAGATGGGCAAAACTTGATCTTGGACTTGCTTTGACTTCTAATGTCTCTAGAGATCCTATGCAAAGTAGTAAGTTATCTTATACCCTAGAAGGAACAACAAATAAGGAGATGATACCTCAACTGCTAGCAAATTCCCCTCAAGATTTGCAGGGGACAGGATGCTCTGTGGATGTCACAGTAGCGTCATCTGGGATTGCTGGTGAGACTGTATCAGATGAAAAAACGAAATTTGTTGAACCTGTTGCTTTGAAAGACTTAAAGTCCCAGAGTTCTCCACTTGTTTGCCCAAAGGTAAAGAATGAGGACTCCTCGCTTCTGACCTCTGACTTGAGAAAATCACATTGTGAATTTTCTCTAAAAAAGTCGTCCTCTGCTGAAAAGGTAATTTCACATAAAGGTTCTGTGAAAAGTCCTTTGACATTGGATGATGCTAATGTTATTCTCCTAAGTGATGATGAGGATGATGATTCAAAGAAGCCAAGTTTGGAAATGGAGAAGGGAAATTCTATAAGGCCTCCTGAGGTTTCTGCAACGTTGTCAAATTCTGTTGATACTCCATGTAATGACAACAAAGAATCAGTGCTAACTGAAACAGCAGTAATGAAAATTGATTTCAATTCCTTACCGAATGCTGAAGCAAACTTACACTTATCTGATTCTCTAAAAGTGAAAGTTGAATGCTTAGAGAACAGTGGAACAGTTATGGAATCCCATCCGTCAGACAGTTCTCACACTGGAAGAGGTCCCATCAAGGGAGGATTGGGTAGGAGTGTTACAGATTTATCAACTAGGAGAGTGACTGGTGATGATCATTGTGTGGCAAATGCTGATAATCGGCATTCACAGCCATCGGGCAGTAGGAAGCCTGATGATGAAGATAAGGTTGGAGCTAATTCCACTTCTCATTCAATTGACAACTCAAAAACTGTGATGGGTAGTCCATCTTGCTTGCAAAATAATTTGGATAGATATTACCGCCAGAAAGGCCCTCGCATTGCCAAGGTAGTCAGAAGGATCAATTGCAATGTTGAGCCGTTGGAGTATGGTGTTGTGCTTTCTGGGAAATCATGGTGTAACAGTCATGCAATTTTCCCCAAAGGTATTACAGATATGCATTCTTTATGAGACCATGGACCAATTTCAGTAGTAGATATATGACTGTATGTAATCAAAATTGTCCCACTTAATGCAGGATTTAAGAGTCGAGTTAGGTACATAAATGTTTTGGATCCAACAAATACATGCTTCTATGTCTCGGAAATTCTGGATGCAGGATGGAGCGGACCACTTTTTATGGTAATTTCAAGCTTTGAACTGTTATCATTTGTTTCTTGTAATTTTCCATTGTTTGTAGATTGTGGAACTGTTATATTGCCAAATTGTTTTCTTTATGCATTTTTAATTTGCTGAATTGCTGTTCCATTGATGCATTTTTATATGCCAATTCTTCCTTGTAATGTCTTTAGAAATTTCTTTGATATTTTATATGCATTCTTGAATATATGGAAATTAATTGTAACCTGTTTACATGTAGTTGAAAAGATTGAGAATGAAGTTTAAGAAATGAATGATCTTTAAGAACAGCTTTCTAGTATTTGCTATGACTTAGTGAGGCTAACAAATGCACTAATACTCTGCATTTCATGGATAGCCATTCTTGATAACCTTCTACAAAATTCATTTTGATATATATGATTTTTTTTACATCTAAATTGCTTATGGAAAACACTCTTTTGGGAGCAATAGTTCTCTGAGAATGAAGATGATAATGAAGAGGCACTTGCTGATTCATTTTGGAAGGCATTGTGGATTTCTGTTTTATTAGTTGCAGTGTATTTTTTGAGCTATTAGTAGCCTGGATAGGATATTATTTTGTTAGCAAGGAGTAAATTTGACAATCTTCAGGGAACTTGAAAAGCTCTTTTTTTGTGTTGTGGCCTTAAATGATCAACTTTATCCTGGAAGATTTTACCACTGATTGGATTAAATTGTGTACAGAAATTAATTTTTTTAGTAAATGAGAATCTAATATTTGACAAATCCTTTGCTCAACTAATCATTTCAGGTCTCTTTGGAGCATTGTCCATGTGAGCTATTCATTCATGTTTCAGCTGCCAGATGTTGGGAAATGGTAAGAGACAGGGTAAATCAAGAGATCACTAAGCAACATAAATTTGGAAAGTCAAACCTTCCTCCTTTACAGCCTCCTGGGAGTCTAGATGGCCTTGAAATGTTTGGATTTTCTTCACCAGCTATTGTGCAGGTAAATTCAGTTATGGAGCTGATAGTGATAGCATGCACCTCATTTCTTTCCAGTTTTTTATAATCCCTTTTCGGCCTAAGTCACATGTATGGAAGTGTATGTATCCCTTAAGATCTCACTTTCCTTGAAAATAGGTCCAGCTGCAAAAAGCTTGACATTGCAGGTAAAGTTGATATCTCAGTGATTGAATTTCTGATGTGAGTTTGAACTTTCTGGATAAGGGTAGTGGGACCAGTTCTATCGCTTTGGATGACCTCAAGCGGAATGTCCCTTGAAATCTGAATGAACTTCAAACGTTATTTTAACATGCAGATATCCTTTAATTTCTCCATGTTCTTTCCATCTTATTTGTTCTGAAGTAAGAGTATATTCTTTATGAGTGCATTCTCAAAATCTTCCTGAAAACTTGGAACCTTTTTTTATTGGAAAGTGAATTGTTTTGTTCTTTAAACAGGTGATAGAGGCATTAGATCAAAATCGAGTCTGTACAGATTATTGGGATTCCAGGCCCTATTCAAGGCCTCAAGGACAAATTCCACTGCAGTCCCAATTCAAAGGGAATGGTGGATTTTCCCAGGGGACTGCTAATGAGCAGAATAGAAGAGAAGCAGGATGCCAGGTTTTACAAGATGGACTTGATGTAACACTGAGAAGCTTACTTAAGAAGGCAAACCAAGAAGAATTGCTGTCACTTTGTCATATTCTAAGTGATAATGGGTCAAAAACTGGCCAAGTCCTAATAACACAACTTCTTGATGAAGAGATTCACACTCGTCCCAGATGATTCACTACATTAGTGTCACAAGGGTTCGAGATGTATTTTGACTTTGTAAATTCCAAGTTCACACATCTCTCATACGCCTCAATCAATCTACCAATTCTTTTGTTCAGAGGGAATACTTAATGATGAAGAAGAGGGTATTTTGCCGCCTCAATGAAGAAGCTGGGAATGTCTGGTGGATGTCCTCATTTTTGTTACATGGTGTTGACGGCCCCTCTTGTGGGTGGGTAAGGTATAACAATCCGTATCTACCATTTTTTGGTTCTTGTAACTACACACGGTTTTAATAATATCGGATGGATCAAAACATGAAGATGGAACCGAAATTATTCTGACTGTATAGTTAGCTTTTTCTTAACAGGGAAGGTTGTTACTTGCAACTCATAGAATTGTCTACTTGAATTCTTTATCGTAAAATGATACTGAAAAGAGTCATTTATTCTTCGTGAAGCCTCTATGATCTTAATCCCTGCATGTCCATGTTCACCTTTTCCGTTTAACCACACCTAAGATGTTAGACATTCGTTTATGGCTAGCTGACGCTCATTCTTACATAGAATCCAAAAGCTTCCATGAAAGTGGGGTTTAGACCGCCATAAAATTGCTGGAGACGCTTAGCCTATTTTCAGTGTTATTTTGTTTAGTAAATATTACTGCATATTGCATGCTACTGACTGCCATCTTAGGTACTTGATCCAATGTGGAATAAAGATAACTGTCAACGGCTTCTAATTGTGCTTAGCACAAGGCCCAATGGTTCTGTGCTTGAGTCTTTATTGAGCTGGTAAAGCAAGATAAGATGATAAATGCTGGCAGTTTTTGCAGCGAAAAAATGTAAGATTTATTCATTTGCTGACAATTGCATCCGAGTGGAAATTATAGAGAAAATGTTAATATTGGCATCATGAATGCTGCAAAAGAAGTTATTCAATAAACCACAACCTTGTCGTTATTCTTTTTTTTCAATTCATCAGCCATGTTGAGTTAGCGTTGTTTAGAGCTCTCTTAGTTTAAGTGAGGTTGTAGGTTTGAACTTTTTTTTATGTATGTAGTAATTTAAAACTTAGGACCAGAACTTTACCTCTTGCAAAGGATTTACCTGACTCGAGGAGAGATTAGCTTGAGTATGGATGGTTTAAAAATACCTTCTCATAATTGAGACCCGCTTAGAACACCTTGTGGACAACCAAAAAAAAAAAAAATCTAATCTGCAAAGTGATTGCTTTGCTACATATGCATTATATGAGCCATTTACTCGATTCAATAGCGTTGGACATCTTTTGAACGCTAAAGGATATTTCCATGTTCAGATAGGAACTTGAAGCAACAGCCTAAGACCTTTTGAATTAGTTCATAAATTAGTACGTAACAAATCTTACAACGTTTGATTTTGTTGGATACTGCTATCAATTAGTATTAATAGGTGTTGTCAAATAAAAAGGTCAAGAACGTCTATTACTAATAAAGGTGTTAGCCCAAATATTATTATAGTAGTTGCTTGTGTGATCTATTAAGTCACATTTCCTCTCCTGCAGAGAGACTAACCCAATCCTATATGGGCACGTATGCTGACATATTTACATAAAAAGTCATTTTCACCTTGTGTCAAATTAAAGTTGTGAATATTGTATTAAAATTTATATTAGTTTTATTTGTGGTATAGTACATAGGTCAGATTATTTTTAAAATAATACTTGATGCTGACCTATG
>JANZLD010000003.1:50406570-50418924 GCA_026413575.1 Erythroxylum carthagenense
CGTACAATCAAATTTATTTAGCTGGTAATGATAATGATATGCAGGGTCAGATAAAATGGAAATAAATTTCAATTGGATAATATAGCTAAGTACTCTAAGAACAAAGAAATAGAGAGAAAGAAAATAGTATAAGAAAATTTGGGATTTTCGGATATTGATAATTCACCACTGTATTTCAGAAATTTGAATATATAAACATTCATCATTTGATAGAATAGAATGTGAAGGTTAGGTAGAAGAAATACTCCTTGTTTGTTAAATGTTAATAAATAGAGATGGAACTGATCAACAAGGAATGTTATAGAAAAGAAAATGAATCATAATGCAGTGCATTGGACGAGTGAAGCTAGCTTATTATGAACCTAATCGGATGGGCCATAAATATCAAGTTTTATTCGCAATAGTATCGAACACAAGTCGATTTTTAAGTAAGTTTTAAGAGCTTGTACAATGAGAAACATGAAGTTAATATGAAGTATATGTGCTGCTGCTACTATTGAAAATGGAGTTATATATGGTCAAAGTACGTGAGCAAACATAACAACAACATAATAGAGTGAGTTCTTCCCGAGCATATTAGTATAATGTAAGGTTCTACTTCCAAAAGAACAACCACCAACGTCAAAACCAACCATTAACAAATCCTAATGTTAATCAGGATTTTAAAACCTTGTCGGTCCAAGTGGATTACGAAACAGCCACTCAAAGTCTACTTATTATATCCCATTCTTTCAGGTGGCCTCCAATGGTATATTAAATTACTATGCAGCATGTGTGTGTTTTTGAGCTGGCATCAATTAATTAATGAATCTAAAGATTTGTCCTTTTGTCTAAATTTAGATTTCACTACATTATCCTAATGAAATGGATAGCTAACCTACCAACATAAGCACATCATCTCTATCTCACACCTCTGCAATCTTCTTCTATTCTTCACACAATAATATCTTCAAGGCACAAGCAAATGCCTCTCGTCACTTCAATTATTGCTATTGTTGCATCATCAATATAAATAAGTTCGGATTTTCGGTTAAATTAATAGCTAAAATGTGTTGATCATCTGGAGCAAGCCATTGTATTACTCTAATTCTTTGTTATGGGGAGCAAAAGTATCAATTTCTAATATATGGAAGGGTAAAAACTGCAGAGTTAAGAAAAGGCTGAAAACATATATATAGGACTTGCATGTTCAAGTACATACCAATTACAACCACAAGTATGGCATATAACTTTAGGTCCCATAGTTTCTGCTACTAGTCTACTGTGACTAGATCCACTATAGCAACTATTATACCACTTTCTGGAACTGTGCGGAACAAGGTTATGCCATTTCTTTGTCTGCTAAAGAGCTGTTCCAATGGTACCCACAAAACTTAAACATTTTGCTTTGGCAAGCAAGAAACGAAGTTCATAATGTAATCATCTCTCTGTAGTAAAAGAAATGAAGAAAAGAAATATACCCATAAGTTCACATCGGCTTCATTGCAAGGTTCATAACTCCTTATTTTATTGATCTTTGCTTTTGGACTTAGCCTGCACTAGAATCAACATCAGGTGGTGGAATTTCAGACGGTGGTGTAGCTGTTACCTTCGGTTTCGGCCTCTTCCTCTTCTTCTCATAGCTAACACCTCTTGCTTTGGCCTGAAAATCCCTCACCTCTCTCAAGTACAGCCTCACAGCTCTTGCCGCAAAAGGGTTACCTTCAGGCCTACCTCCATGTTCTTCATAAGCTGCTCGCAGACGTCCGATGAGTGCATCCAGGCTTCCCCAAGCTTGACGGAGAGGGCAAGGGCAAGGTGCTGGCGGGTTAGGGAGACCAAAGAATGGGCAAGTTTGGTTGTGGACTTTGGTCTTGCCAAACTGGTCTAGATACCTGAGGAACTCAAGAACATGAGCTCCACTACACATTGGAAGCGTAAGAGGAGGCCTGTGGTTTCTCAGATACTGACAGAAAGTGTTCCAGTCTCTGCGCTTTTGATTCTCATAGCGACTTGAAGATGGTGATGTCGTTGGCGTTGAAGAAGCACCAGTGGTTACGGTGGCACTTGTGGGGGTTGTTGGTGTGGTGGGGCTAGTGATTGCAGTGTTTGTGAAAGTGGGATTTGATGAAGGAGATACTAAATCCATTGAACGACGAGATCTAGTAGTTGAGATTAGGGTTTTTGTTATCAAACCTTAGCAGCTTCAAAAACCGGTTGCTATAGAGACTGCAGAGATCATCGACTCTGCTACTTGCTTGATGAGAAATTGCGTTGTCTACGTCTAGGGTTTGTGCTCTCTCACTGACTGTTTGCTTCAAGAGAAGTATACCAGTAATGAAGAGGCTAAAGGTTGAAAGCGACAGAGATTCCTTTGTCAGGTGAACAGAATGATACTGTTCCGTCAGAAGAAGTCTTGAGACTTAGTCTTTTACTCTTTGCAGGCAGCTTCTAAGAATAGAGTATTTTCTTGTAAAAATGGAAAAACTAGACCACCCAAAAATGGATCAGCTCCAGAATTTGCATGGCTTCCATGTAAGCGGGACGAGGGACAGAGAGAAAGGGAGGCAGGGAAGCGAGAAAGTGTGCTTTTTCTGGGTTTGCAAGAAAGGAGTGAAATTGTGGAGGGAAAACGAGGCTATGGCATGGAGATAGAGAGAGTAATTGGCAGGGGGTGGAAGAAATACTGAAAGACTGCACCAGTAGTGATTGAGTAGACTTTCTGAAATATGCTTAAAGAGAAGATCAGATCATCAGATTTTCTTTCCAGTAAAAGAGCGAGCAACTCAAGTTAGTAATGTAAATAAAGTAGGAAAAAGTTAGAGAGAGAAAGAGAAGCAACACGGTCCATTCCATTCCATTTCTATTTCCATTTCATCTGGCTAACACTACCTCAGATCAGATGGGATGTAATAAGCAAAGAGAAGCTAAAATGATAAGAGAAAGAACTAAAGAAGGTGTTGTGCTTTTGCTATAATAGGACAGGTTTGGCAGCAAGCAAGGGGTCGATGGTGACCCAATGAGCCCAGGACACAAAAATATGCTGTCTCCAGTCACTGTACCAACTTTCAACTTTCAACTCTCGAGCGCGTGCATGTATGTTTTAATTTACACACCTCTCCAAAAGCAAGAAGGGTTGATGACAAGACACAAAGACATCTCTGGAGGAACCTTCATGGTGGTTGAATCATATTGCATTTATACACATAACAAACAGCCTTAAGGCGAAGGCAACATTCCCATTAGTTGTGGACAGCTTACATATTTTTGAATCTTTCCTGTAAACAAAGAAAAAAAAAGTCTCTCTCCCTGTTTGTCTGCCCTTGTGGGTTTGGAGAGTCTAGGTTCTTGGTGTAAGAATTAAAAGTGATTATGAAAGCTTTTGTGTCTCATTAATTGTACTGAAAATGGGATGGCTCATAAAGTTCTTGACAATTAGTTGGAATCTCACAGTCAGGAGCTACCTAGGTTAGCCTAGGTTTTTATTACAATTTCTTCTAGGTCTTCTTTATTTTTGAAGATCTTCGTGGTCATATATATACAGACGTTTAAATGATGAGTTATTTAGACAAAGAAGCGTAAAGATGAAGTGCCTTTTTCCTGAAGCTGTTCTTTGCATTTTCACAATACGTAGGTTTGGTTAATAATTGTTTCTCACACCCAAAAGTAAACTATCTAAAAAGATTCTTAGCTAACCTAACCACACCACTGTGATCTAGTAACCTTAAAGATAAAATTTCATTTCTTTTACAGTTTGGTCGACGGGGATCAATCATTTGTTCCATTCACACCCCTCGTGCTGTCCACGTTAAATACTGTTAAACTTGGTTATGTCAACAGGATACATGTAGGAAGTAGCTAGGCATGAAATATACATAGAGAGGAAGAATCTATGAAATAACAGCCACATGCCTTGTTTTAATTAGCTATCTACTCTACAATTAGGCCTAGATTGATTCATAATTCACCTAAAATTGAACTGTGTTCTTTATATATATACATATATTCCGTGAATAAGCAAGGTTTGCTTCGTCAAGATAGCGGAGAAATCTATTTGACCAATACTTTATTTTTTATAGGCTAACTTAGTACGAGCAGGAATTAGTCTAAAAATGGATGACTTAAAAACACCTTCTCGACTCTCCTAAAATACACTAACAAGAAAAACAAGGTTTGCTTCATGTTTTGTCCAATACTGGGCAAGGGTCCACCACACCAACACTTGAAAATGGGCGTTGGTCCTATATCGCCAAAATATCATTCTCCTCCCCGAGTTAAAAAAATAATTTAACACTCTCATTCTAAATTTTGGACCAAATCAATCCAGAGGATTTGAACAATTCAATCCACATGTATCTCACCGTTCCATTCAACTCCAAATCTTCCTGAATTGCTTACGGTAAACAGCAAAGTTTTCACAAGTCAAAGCAGCATTTGAGTCTTCACTTCCGTCCTACAGAAGAAAGAAATAGGAAGCATATTTAAGCAGACGTTGTCACATACATGAATATACTCCTTTTCCTCTTAGGCTCTACTGTAGTGCACTTTCCAAGGAAGAAATGAAGTTGTCTTTTTTGGGCACTAACCAAAGCCAGACAAACACTACTATTTTAAGTGGGTGGAAACTGGGAACTGGGAAGCCTAGCTAAGCTATAACCTTCCACAAATAGTAAGGCAACAGAGTTCCTGCATTTGGGACCTAAAGCCCTACCAATAGGGATGCAACATGCAAGTGGGAGGGCTGTCCGATACATAGATGAAATTTATAGTTTCATTTATAGAATTTTTGTTACTCCACATTTCTATTCGGAGTACACTTCATTTTCCTTTCCAGGAGTATGCAAAAGGGTTGGATCGTTTTCCTGGGCTCATCTTGTTCATTCGCAGGGAACATAATGATTATTATTTATTTGTGGCATGGAACGGCTCCCTAGATACCGAGCAAAATCTCGAACGCGAGATCAAATTTATTTGAGTAAACTAATTTAATTTTAATCTGGATAATATCTATGATTTTGTTTGCTTTACTGCTTCTAATTATTCAAGATTAACCATCAAACATCAAGCCCACCATGTTTGTTTTTAAGCACTTTGCTCCAACGAGTTATATTTGCAAATCTTTTTCGATGTACCAAAAGAAAGGCACTGATTTTACAATATTGCTTTTAGAGCACTCATTATTATAATGGGGATCATATTTTGTATCTAATATGAGTTTAAATCCAATTACATTTGAAATTTTATATAATTAAAGAAGAAAATAATCCTTAATGAGTTATAAATGTATGATTCTATAACTCTTGTTTTTTTTTTCCTAATTATGTTCATCTTTAGTTTAGAAGGGCATCCCTCCATAGTCCATGTACAAGCAAATTAGGGTAAATGCTTAACTAGACGAATAAGAAGTTTAAAGGGTTACGGATAATAAAATCTTTATTTTTATCATTTAAGTCCATTCATTATGTTTTGAAACTTAATTGTTTCACGTGTAAGGAATTAAGTTCTTTAAATAGACCGATGGAATATATTTTCATGTATCTATTAAATTAATTATCAAAATTCTATATAAAAATTCAATTAAATTTGACATTAAATACTAACTTAAGTTAATTTAATTTTAAAGGAACTGATCTTAATTTGTAAACTTTAATTGATCAAATATAAAGTTTACGTGAAACTTTTTCCAGTACAATTTCACTGGAAAGTAAACGTCAGAAACACTATTCCACCAATAAAGGACGGGACGTTACTACAAGTACCATGCTTCCTTTTCTTTTTTCAAAATCTAATTAAGGTTTAGGATTGAAACTCTCCCTCCGTAACACCCACCTTGAAAGTTACGACAGTACATGTTGTTAATTAAGGCTACTAGTACTTGGGTCTCGAGTCTGGCACAACGATTCTCGAAATGAGTGTTGTATGCCTTTCTGCTTAGTTTTGGAAACGAACTCTTTCTGCTTGTAGATACCTCAAGAAAAAGGAGCACTGGTCATTTCAGCTACAATCGTATATTTTTTATAAGCAAGTTTATGTAGTGGGAATAACTTGTAGTGATCTCAATTGTAACATGCATGCGTCGTATCTGAATCAAATTTAACCATAGTTTTTATGCCATAATTTCACTTTTATGGAAACATTTCAATGGGATGATTGTTGTCCACTACGCTTTCTGATTGTGGATCATATTAGTCTTGTCAATAATGATGTAATTTTCGGACAAGAGTGTGGTAGAAATTATCATTTACTTGTACAAATTCTGTTAGTTTGGATTGCTTCTGTGCCCTTTTCAAATAAACGTGTCATGGACTAAGGATTAATTAATAACTTATTAAACAATTAAAAACTACTAGTTTCATCCTGCCTAGACCGGCGAAGTGTAGTGTATAGAGCACAAAAATGGCAATCCTAATTGCTTCCACATGGGGTAACAAACATAATTCCTGCATTTGGAGTCTCAAAAGCTGCACGACTTGAATGCAGGTGACATGCTCCCTTTATCAAACATTTTTAGCTGTCGTAACCAAGGCATAGGTCTCCTTTACGTGCCCAATGACGGTAGAAAAAGGAAAAAAAAAAAGAACTATTGGGTATTAAGAAAAATAAAAAGTTAGGTATTGTTTGTGGCAATCCAAGAAAACTCCTGGAGAGCTGCAAGAACCGTAGCAGATATACAACAAAACTGATTTAATGATCCCCGGAAGACAAGTAATTAAGGTGTTTATGACAATACTAAGTTGGCGAGCTTCAGTGTCCGCCGGGAGTCCAATCTGTTGGTTGAGGCGCCTACACAGTCCAGACTGGAGCTTGTCCAAAATGCCCACTGAGATTGACGCTGATCTGTCGTTTCCGCTCACTGCTCACACACTTTCATGTGTCAGGTCAGTCACGGATTCTAAGTCTTTACTCGCTGTTGGTTAACCGACTGTTGGTTATTTGCAAGATCCAATAATTGCATTCACTGATTTTTAACAAAAATTCACTTATGTATGAGTACTGTTGTTTCTTACAGGCTAAAGGTAGCCTTTATGTTTGCCTAATTTGTTTTTCAATTTACTCTTGGCTAGTAATGTAACTTTATGGAAGAAAAATCTTTTGACAGAAAATGTGAATTGTGCAGTCTTTACTCATTTAAAATATTAAGTATATGCTTGATTGGTAAATTTGAAGAAAGAGGAATCGGTATGAAATGAAAAATAAAGCTTGGTAAGAAATTATAATTAGACGATCTATACTTTCATTTTTAATTTTGGGACATCGCTTCATTCCTTTTGATTATGATAAAAATGGAAGTCATTTCTCATATATTTTGGGCGCACGTTCACTATTAACAACAATCCAACGCTTCTCTTTATTTGCCTTCCTCTTTTATCACTCTTTAATATCCTCTGTGTTTACCGCTCTCTAATATCCTTTGTTGTTTAATATAGCAGCTTTGTCACTATTATTTATTCCTATTTTAAGATTCAAAGCAATGCTTGATTTTTTCAGGTTTAGTAAAGTTTAGTATTCTTTAACTAATATTATAATATAATTAATTAATTACAATATAATTAATTAAAATATAATTCATTCATTAATTAAAATATTGTAATTAATTAATTAATTAAAATATAATTTATTAATTAGTTATAATATAATTAATTAAAATATAATTTATTCATTAATTAAATTTTAATTAATTAATTACAATATAATTAATTAAAATATAATTAATTTTTATTTCTCAGTATTTTTTACAAACTAACCACTATCAATAGTAATGGTAATATTATAATTAATTAATTACAATATAATTAATTAAAATATAATTAATTTGTATTTCTCAATATTTTTTACAAACTAATCACTATCAATAGTAATGATAATGGTAATCATTCCTTTCTCTTAACCAATCATCATAATTATAATGATAATATTCATTTTCATTCGTCACTATATTCATTTTCATTTATATTACCATTCTCTGTACGAACCAACCGTCCCCTAAATTTATTGTATCTAGCATGATAATACTCTTGAGATGCTCTGTTAATTGGGATGTTCTTGTTTTTAACAAAAGCTCATATGATTTGGTTAGTTTAATTGTAAAAATCTTAAAACGACTAATTTTCTGGTTTTGCTTTTAAAATTTATGTTTAATTTATTTTAATAACTCTTGTTGTTAAAAACGATCAGTTTATTAATTAATCGGTTAACTTTCGTAAATTAATAAATTTTATAAACTAAAATAAATCAATTAATTTTCATTTAATAATCTCTTTTTTCAATTAAACTTTAAATTCTTAGATAGGAAAAAATAATATTTTTCAATTATATTTCAAATTATTTAATTTTATTCAATTTTTAGCCTATTTATATCAATCTAATATCGGTTGAACCTTTTAAACCTTAAATTTCTTGTCATATTGGCTTAACTTTTGGTTTAGTTTTTAAAAAGTTGGTTTTTAATGCCTATATCATTATTATGAATTATATCAATATCCTAAATGTTATTTTAATTTCTTGTTTATTTGGATTATTAATTGCATATATCCCTTTTAAATTTTTATAATATGATGTATGGGGAAATTTTTAGTTATATTTAATTTTGATTTTCAATATTTATTAAATTATTCCAATTTACATGATTATATTTTACTCTTTTTTATGTAGAGGTTCAAACACAGTTCATTGTGGCACAATTTATATAGTTATAATGCAAGAGAATTTTTTAGAGTCTTTTACAGAATTTTCTCAAATGGTCAATAATTGTCTAATTAAATCATATTAGTTTATATGTTTTTTAGGTATTTAAAAAAAGAAAATTTCGATTTTTTGTTCTTTTATTTATAATTTTATGGAGGGAGAGAATATTTTGGTATATATAATATTTAAGTTAATATTATTAGATTCACTAAACAAGTTGTAATTTGGGAGAACTCTATTTGGTCTCATAAACTTGACTCGAGTTTTTTTTTAACTCCTCCACCGGTAGATGTAGATCTCATTCTTAACATATTTATTACTCTCTAAATTATATATCTACATATTTATATACCCATACACACACTATTCTTTTCTACGAAACGCTTACCCTTCACCTCGTTTCGTTGCTACCTTAGATTTCATTTCTATCCTTAAAAATGTCCAGTCGACTTTATCTCGCTTTGGATTATGACTTCAGATGACGATGGCATTTAAGAACTAGAAGGCTAGCTATTGAACTAGTGGACTATTGATTGTAAATAAATCTTTACCATGAAAGTTAGTTGTAACAGTTTTTGCAACGCGCCTCAAAACTCGTCTTGTAGTAAAATAGTATGCTCAAATATACCGATTACCTTATTCAAGTACATTTTTTCCCCCTAATTTTTTTAAAAATTTTAGATTAATTTATATTTTTATTGTAATTTTTAATTTTTATTTCATAATTTAAAATTTATTAAATAAAAAACATTTAATTGCTAATACCAGTATATTGTTATTATTGCTAATAATAAATAAACTAATAATATTTGAAGATAAATTAATTTTGATAATTAGTTTAGTAATTGATTTGTACTTGATATGAATATTATTTATTATTCAATTTTGTTTTCTTATATAATACTTGCTACAAATTTAAAAATTTTATATCTCTTTCTTTTAGCACAATTAATACTAAATGGGTGCTTGATTAATGAGTAAGAGAATAGTATTTATATATCCAAGTTTAGGACATTACTTCATACTCTCGATTATAAGGGAAATGAAAGTCATTCTACTAAGAAAGAATTGTCACGCCCGTGACAGGATCTGTCACCTAAGTGACAAGAAGTGCTATGCATGTGACATGCTCTTTTTTTTCTTTTCCTTTTTTAGCGAAACAATATTTTGGATGATTAAATTGTATTTTGAGGACATCTTGTGGTTGATGATATGTTGATGCAAGCAAATATTAGAACATTATTTTCTTCAAGAGTTATGGAAAGAAAATGTCACAGTAAACTTGATTTTAAACATTCTGTCATCATAAATAAGATGTATAAATTAAATATAACATATTAAAATTTGATATAAAACAAAAAGTTAACAATTTTTTAGTTCTCAATATTTTTAACAAACCAATCATTATCAATAGTAATAGTAATCATTCTTTCGTTTTAACCAACCATAATAATTATAATGATTTTATCCATTCCATTTTCACTACATTTATTATAAATCTTATTATCATTGACTAAGTGAGCCAAGTACCCATAGTATGATTAATATGTAAAAGGAAGTATACACAGAGGAATCATCGCGACTAATAGGGAGCATGGTAGGATTTGTGGCCTTAAAAAATCTTCGAATGACCTAACAAAGAGCTATAATATTTAATGTGAATATTTTAAAGAGGTAACTCAAGAGTTTTGAATGAAGGGAACAAAATAATTGTGTTAACACTATAGCGGTTATAACTTTAAAGTCACATTTATAAACTATGTAGGTATTTGAGGTATCTGATGTAAGAAAAATATCTGTTCAATTAGCCTATAGGTTTTTTATTATCTTTTAATTTTTTGACATGTAACTTGTGCTAAATGATCTAGCGGACTGATGGCTACCAAAATATAACTTACAATAGAAACAGGGAGCTGTTCTCGAATTCTGAGATTTTAAAAAATTATGTAAAGATTATAATTATCTCATATTGCAGATTTGGTTAGTTTAGTGAGTTGATTTATAACTCGTCATTCACATATTATTCATTCCAAAACAATAAGTTAGATTTTATGTAAATTAAGGTTTACGTTACTTTGAAAAACTTACAAGACGTGATATATACCATATAACAATTATATAATCTCTTTCGAATTGAGTGTTTCTTACATTATAAAAAGACTTAAATATGACAAATTAATTATACGATATTATGGTTTTGTTTAAGGTAATTGGTCTAAAAAAGCTAAGTAGAATGTGATATCTTGATCTGTTAAATACATATATATAAAGTTAGGTCACAATCACAATCACAAAAGCAAAGTTTTGTGAATATAAATAAGATTGACTTCGAGGGTATAATACCTAGAGGAACAAACACCATTTCATATCGGCCAGAAGAGGAATGGTATTCGTTCTTTTCCTATAGCCCATTAATACCGATCGGTATCGGTGTTTTTCGTTGGGTACCAGCCGATATCCAAAATACCTGTCTCATATCATGTTAGGACCTGATCTCGAAAATCGGATCCCAACCGAAAAAGTGAAAAACGAAACGAAAAACAAAGTGGTAAAGAATCGAAACAAATCAGAAAGCAGAACCAAATCGAAAAGCGAAACACACATCGGATCACAAAACGGAAAACGGAACAAAATGTGAAACAAAAGAACGAAAGCGAAAGAACGGATTACAAAGTGAATCGAAAGCAAATCAAAACCGAAATGAATTTCCGACATTCGAGAACGCAAACTTAGGAAAACTAGCACGTTGGAAACCTTAGACTAAACCAATCCGAAATTCAGTATAAATTTTTTTTTCATTCTCTCTCATTCTGTAATCCATTTCATCTTTGTTCAAAAGCGTGCCCATGTTTCAAAACAATACCAATCCCTAAATGGAATTTAACAAATTCCACAAACTCAATTCCTTTTATTCTTCAAATTCATACAAAGCAATCTTAATTTTCCATTTGAAAATTTTATCCTCACTCAAACTCAATTCATAAGATTCTTCTCATACATTCAGACATATCCCATAATTCATCTTTTAACCAAAATCTTATTTATCCTTTTTTTTAAAAAAATGAGCAGTATAACGGCTGTATTTTAAGAAACTCAAAAATCTGCAAAAGGTTTAAACTCACTTCTATAAATCATATCAATCCACACAAGTCATACACAATCTAGCAACACCATTCATCGGACCTCCTGTCCGGCATTCTAGCATAAACAAACATAATTCTATACCTAAAACATTTCAATAAGTCTCAATCAAATCTCAATTCAATTTACAATTTCATAAATCAATCCAAACCCAAATCAATCATATTCATATACAATCACAATTTATAACTCATAATCATATCCAAATTTTGTAACTCAAAATCAATAAACAAATCCATAATTCATACACCTTATGAATTAAAGCTTACAAAAATCTTAATGGCATTCCAAGCCATAAATAATACCAATATCAATAATCCCAAGTACACAATACACAACATAAGCCTAAAATCTTATCTTTACAAAAAATCTAACTTCAAAAACATATCATAAATAAATGTAACGGACGAACGTCTTGACTTTCTTTCATTCGATCTCCTTCTTGAAACCTGGAGATGAGAATGAAAGGGGATGAGCTTTACAGCTCGTGGATAACATGTTTATAAATTGAAAGATAAGCAAAAATCATCTTTTTCAAAACATTTGCTA
>JANZLD010000003.1:50432020-50445001 GCA_026413575.1 Erythroxylum carthagenense
TTCAAATAAATATTAATTTATAAATAAAATTATGATATTTAAATTATTTAATTTATTAAAATAACATATTTTTATTAATAATTTGTTAATAAATATTGTATAAGAGATTAAATAAATTAATTTAATTAAAAATAATTTATCTTTAAGTTTTACCTAATATATAATTATTATCAGTGATAAAAATATAACTATATTAATATTAACAATCAAACAGGTTTTTATTTTTATTTGAAAGCAAAACATAAATAAAAAATTGAAAGCGCAAATCGTTTTTATTTTTATTTGAAAGCAAAACAGAAACAAAAAATTGAAAGCGCAAATCGAAAAATATAACAGAAAAATAGAAGTAGAACCAAACGACCCCTATACTTATATCATTCAAATACTGCTTACATGACGATTCAATCTAACTTTTTAACTCAAGATGAACAAATTAAATCTTACCCAAACAAATAATTTATTATAGTTATCTTCAAATATTATTTAAGTCAAGTTTAATTGGTTTACGTTATATTTAAGAGCTGAATTTGAATATTGTATTAGTAACATTTGATTAGTTCATATTTAATATTTGTACTACATATATTTTGTCATTATTTTTTAATTGAAGACTAATATTATGGTTTTCCAAAAAAAATTGAGAACTAGAAGGAATCTTTTCCAGAATTTTAAAAATTATAGAGTTTTTCTAAATTTTTTAAACCACGAGAGATATTTATGTCTTTTTCCCATATTAATTATCTTTTTCACTAACTCAACTATCATTTAACATATACATCACTAATTGTTACAAAAACAATAATTAAATTGTTACATATGTCAAGCCATCCTAGACTACATGATGACACAATATTAAAAATTAGTACCTAAGTTATATGACACTGCAACACATTATTTTTAATTCTTTAAACGACATTGCTCCTCCTTAACTAACAAATTGGTCTTCTCATTCCTCTGCATTTACTTTTTACCCTCATAAAACTCCTTTCAAAAGTTTTATGCAAATGTAGGATCTTGTATCATTGGTTATTGATTATGGTATGCCATACATTTTGATGAGTTGAACAATAAGGCCCAATGTTATTGATTGAGTAGTATATTTGGTTTATCAACCAATATTAGAATTATAATTTTAAAATATCTAAGGTAATCATTCAATAAAGTCAAAAATTATGTCACTTTAGTACTATCGGGGAATAGTTAGAAGATGACATAAATTAAATGAATATAAAGGTTTATATTTGTTTTGATGACAAATTCCACATTCATTTACATACTTTTTCGACCCTTTTTTTGTGCGTTCCGTTTCTAATAAAAATTGTTTGAAGTCTCTTAAATGTGTCAAATACACTATAATATCCACCCATTGAATTATCATGAAAATAAAATACAATTTTTGGCCTTTAATTATGGTTTATTGCTTATTATCAATATTCCTTTCCATTTTATAAGTCTTTGACCAAATATAAGGTGAAGAACTTAAACTACCATCTTTAATTATTTTTATCAACTTTTAAAGTGTAGTATCATTTATCAAACTCAATTTGATCTCTTTTAATAAAAAAGTCTAAATTTTATATATGATCATAAAAAAAAAGGACAATACTACATATGATGGAAAGTGCATCCATTATATTTTTTATTTCCTTTTTTTTTGTATCCAATTTCAAAATCATAACCAAATAATCTATATAGTCATGGCTATTAACAAGGTAGATTATCTTCTTCTCTAAAAGAAACTTCAAGCTCTAGTGATCAATGTGAAACATAAAGTTTCTTCCTACAAGATAATGATTTTAATGTCTACTAGTCGATATTAATACGAATAATTGTCTTTCATAATAAGGCTATGTATTTAGGAGAAAAAGATTTACTCACAAATGTTATAGAGTGTCATTGCATCAAATTACTCCTATACCTTTTCCAATATCACTAACATCCACAATTAAAGTTTTAAAGAAATTAGGTCAGGATAACACAAGAGTTATTGTTAACTCTTGTGAAGAATGTTTGAGATTTTGAAAAGATTCCTCTGCCTCCACTTTCCTTCCAAAAGGTCCTTCTTATGTAGGTTGTTAACGTTTTCTCAATTGTCCACAGATGTTGATAAACCTTTTATAAAAACATGCTAACCTAAAAATGATCCTCAACCGCTTGAGAGAGTTATGTATAGGCCACTTCCTCATAGCTTCAATTTTCTTAGGGTTATTAACTATATTATGATTTTATTATATGGTTTAGGTACTCCATTTGGTCAACTCCAAATACACATTTACTTCTTTTAGAAAGCAAAGAATTTATTCTTATAATGTGTAATATTTCTATTAAATGAGTCATATACTAGTCTAATGGTGAACTATACGCAATTATATCATCAAAAAATCAAAATAAATCCTAAAAAGTAGTTGAAACAAAGTTTTCATAAACTATGAAAGGTTGCAAGTACATTTATATGGTCAAATCACACTATCAATTATTTATAGTAACCTTAATAAGTATTGAAAGCTATTTTTTAAGTATCATCTTCCCTCATTCTGATTTTTTTGATAACCTAATCTCAAGTCTAACTTAGAGAAAAATCTTTCCCAATGCAATTCATATAATAATTTTTCAACAAAAGGTATATGTCCTATATTGAGTACCTTGTAATCTACATACAATCTCTAAGTACCAACTTTCTTTTTAACCAACATTATAAGGGATGAAATATAACTCATAAGCATGTCTTGCATAATAACTCCTATGGATTTTATCGACTAATGTATCTATATGATCTTTCATCTATAGTTAGTAAGTTTAATATAGTGATTATGTAACCTGATTAGAGGTAAGTGGGTTGATTCACTAAAAAAATTAAAAAATAACCCAATGATGTTATTAATAGTGCCTTCAGAAACATGAGTGGTGATTTGAAATAATAATGAGAATCAAGGGTTTATTAATATTGTTGGTCATTCTGCCATAGAAAAAAGTTACGCATTAGATCCTTCTTTTGCATTAATGTAGTGAATTTCTTATATGAAGTTGATTATATCAGTTGGTCTTTCTTAATTTTTAATTAAACCAATTAACCATTCTACTAAAAGAACTCGTAGCCCTCTTCTAATAATTGAAAATGAAATCATTTAGTGAATCGCATTCCCAATACTTATTATAGCCTCCAATTTTTATTCAAAATTATTGACTAGTCATAGTTTAACGAAAATTCTTACTTATATATGAGAAGTTCAATTACATTCTTCTTAGCATTGTTGTCTTTAATCAATCAGTACCCTTGGAAGCCTCTTTTTGCATTACAAACTCAGCCACAAAAATTGTATGTGTTTTCCCTATCAACCAAAATTTATAACATTCTATTTCTTAAGTGCTCCATTAACATTAGATGTTGTAAATTCTAAGTTACTACATCAACCATTGCATACAATGAAATTGAAGGTTGATCAGTTTCATCTTCCACAACTCTCTCTTTTATAACCTAATTTGTTCCATATCCTTCAATCACTTTTCTATGATATATATTTGAAATTGTTTACATTTTCCTTTATGACTAGGTATATCACTTCAAAAACATAAACTTAGACTCTTTTCATCCAATTCTTTGCTATTGGTTGCTTAATAAACTTATTAACCCTAGATTATATCCCTTTTTACTCTAAACTTAATAAGATTTCCCAATAACCCACTAGTCTATTTTGCTCCTCTACCAACAATTGAAGGCCTATTATTATCCCAAAAACTAAAAACTAGTTTTGTTTAAATTTCTCATGTAACTTCTTGCCTTTTTTTTGTTAAATCATAATAATTTTGTGTGCTTTTTTTAATTAAGCTACTTCACTTGGTATCCAATCTCCTTCATAGGGCTTTTTAGGAACAAAATCACTATATAAGACTCAATAATCACCAAATTATGTGAAAAAGAAATCAAATTCCTTATAATAATGCTTCATTAATTCTTGCTATATCAACTCTTTTAATTCACCCACACGATCATTTGAAAGATTCACCAAATCATTGTTCTAACACCAAGATATATTTTCTCCAACTCAACACATATGAAGTCAAACAATTCTTACATATAGTTGGTGTCATTTTCATGCCTTATTATTCATGTGCATGGAAACAATTCTTATCTTTAAATTAGAAGGTCTACCGTTCAAAAAGAAAAATTGCTCATATTGACTATCTATTGCTTTAATCTTGAGCTATAAAAAATGAGGAAACTCAATTTTGTCGAACCGTTTGGGCACTAAGTAGCTCCCACATGAATGATTTTTTGGCGTTTCTCATCAGAGCTCCTCTACAAGATTCTTATTAAAATCATCCCATTGAGTTCTCCAATCGATGAGAATCAACTGCTTTGATACTAATGTTACGATCAAAATTGATTGTGTAGTTAATAAGAAAATTACTATGACACTAAAATAAACTAGCATATAGCATTAGATACTCCAAATACGTATATCTATACTTCTTTTTATCTAATTTATATTAAGCAATGATACTCCAAAAACACATGCCTATGCTTCTTTTTTCATCCAATTCTGTTGCTTAATGAACCTATTAACCCTAGAATTGACTCCTTGTTTATTTACTCCAGCCCTAATTGGATTTGCCAATAGCCTACTAATCTGTTTAGCTCCTCCCCCAATAATTATAGGCTTATTATTATCCCATAAACTAGAACATTGTTACAACACCAAAATATTTTTCTTCCAACTCAACTTATATGAGGTCAAATGATTCTTATATGGTCGAATTCATTGTCTTGCCTCATTACCATGCATGTGCAAGGGCTTCCTAAATCACTTGATGTGGTTACGTCCCAAAGTTACACAGATGTCGTTAATTCTAACTTCGACGATCCTCCTTTTCAACTCATAACATGTTTTTCCCTCTTCTACTCAGCTACTTTTTAGTACTGGATTTTAATAAAGATTCTATCAATTTCCAAGGATCTTTAGCAATTATCGTCACCAACATTGGTATTCAAAAACAGAAGGGAATTAGAGTTGAAAGGGAAATTTTTAATACCATAAAAGTACTTTCTGTCTCAATCAAAGTTGGTTATAATTGAAATGCAGCCTCACAAGACCTGCACAAAAGCCATAATTTTACTCTTTATAACGAGAAAGCTACAGCATGATACAAGGAAAGGCCACTACATAGACCTCAATGGGCATGATTGCGTACCTGTACCGTATATACACCTTTGAGCAACTAGCTGCTGACAGATGCCACGTACCGTGTGGGAGAGACTACTTATTGAGCTTAATAATGGCTGAAGTCTATCCGGTTGTGTTTAGCTGATATGGAGCTGATAAATCTTGAAAGACGGCTTAGAGTTTGGGGCTGAGGACAATTACTTAAAGCTGTTCTTCTTTGGCATGCCAGTAAATTAAATTTAAGGTTTCTTTTTGACTCCTATCGTGTAAAGGAGTGGATGGACGAGTATGTATAGGAAAGCATTCGATGGATAAGGGTCAATAATAAATCCCATTGGATATGACTCACGTTGAGTCATTTCTGATCTGATCTCAATTGGATATGGCTCAGGTTGACAGGTTTTACGTGACAATCGATCTTCTGACGGCTGTGTGCTTCCATAATGTACCAGTCTCTCAGCTTCCATGCACCTTCCTCCCAAGAAATGTACATTCAATTACAAGTAAAGAATTGTGGATCCGTTTGCTTTTTAAAGCGGCAAGAGGGTTATATTAATGAAACTTACACCACTCATATCAGCTTCAATTTGGGTCCCAACATAGAATTATTATAGAAATCGAGACCCCGTGATCCATTCTGACTCTCCAGTAAGCAATCAATTGTGTGAAGCAAATAAGCTGCTACGCATGTTGGTTTATTGAAATTATTGACCTCGCAGCAATGCAAGTATGCAACATACTCAAAAACTCCTGGCAGCATTAGGCTTTTGATAACAATCCTAAAGTGTAGCCCCAGCTTGAGCTCAGTTCGAATTATCCATACTCTACTTTCCACCCATTTAACTCTCAACGATAAACAACAATGACTAGATCCTCTACAAAGATATTTCAAAACAGTTCCTCAATACACCAACAGTTACATAATAGCTCACCATGTAACAGACTAGGTCCCCCCTAGTCCCTTCAGCCATCCAAACAAAATAAAGTCCTGGGCAACAATGTCCAGTTCTGCTAATATCATGAAAAGAAATTATGGGAACTCTGGTAAGTCCCTGATTAATCATTACAGTAGCCAGTACATAAAGAAACTTTGCATCATGCATGGCCTGGCTTCTTCTGTTCCCAATAATTTGACCAGGAGGCTTGTAAAGATTTTGGTGCACCTCATTCTCAGGTTTTCAAGTTAACCTCGCAAGTTACTATCCTTTTTAATCTAGTCCTGAGGTCACGCATCAACAGTTCCCCCATCAACAGCAGGTCCATCCATGACATGTAAATTCTTCTCATCCTTAATTGCTTCAGCGCTTTCATCCCCATTATTGGTGGTCTTCATTTCATCCCCATTGGAAAAGCCATCAACTTTTGCTTGATTGGCTTCTCCTTCTCTGATCAAGGCAACATCTTCGATGGCTGCTTGGTCCGTGGCAACTGAATCATCCTTTATGATTTGACTGCTGCCAACAGTATCTGAGACATTCCCATCAACATCATTCTTCACAACAATTTCATCCGCTGGTGCATCTCCAGGTTTAGGGCTCGTCTTTGTGTGGTTGTCAGCAGCATCCATTTGCTGTTCAGAAATTTGATGAAGAGACTGATCAGCTGGCGAAGAACTTCCCTGATCATCTGAAGTCATAGGCTCCAAAGTTTCTGTATCTGGAACAGAAGTTGTTGATACTGCCTCAGCCGCCTCAGCTTCTTTAGTCTTAGCAATTTGCTCTTGTTGCTTAGCCACTGCTGTATAATAATTCATGAGATTATGTACTCTCTCCAATTCAGCTACAAGAATCCCATAGCGACTTTGTAAAGTTTTCTCAACCTCCTTTTGCTTCTGAACTTCCTCCCAAAGAACATTTATCCTATGGGTTGCTGCCAGTTGCTCCTGCTTTTGCAAAGCTTGGAAGCACTCAAGTTCTGTAGTAGCTGTTTCAATCTGCTTTAAGGTTGAATTAATAGGTGGCAAAAGTTGCCTTTCTGCCCGCACCTGTCCATTCAAAAGCTACTAACTCAATTGTGATCTTTAAAAAGCATCTAGCAAACATTTATTCAAGTCCAAAAAGAATACAGACATTATTTTCAAATAAACTGTAAACGATAAGTGTTTAGTGATTACTGCTATTTGATGCATCACATAAATATTTACACCACCACGGACCTTGATGGAATGTAAGCTAACTGATGCCTTAACAATTTTATGACAAGCACTGAAGAGTTTATGATCCCAAATAATGACACAAAGCCGTAATTTAAATATGTTTTGATGGATTCTGATAGACCACTAAAGACATACTTTTGCAAGAAGACTAAGTCAAGAGCAGATAATGTAATTAGTTGGTAGTTATTAGAGGAAAAATAGGAAGAGTTCGTAGTTTCAGATTTCCAGTAGAAGTGGGTTAATTGTTAGTTTCCAATTTTCAGTAGAAGTGGGTTACTTGTTATCTAAAATTAGGATTTATTATTATCTACAAGTAGGTCTCTCGGAGTCAAGTCTATAAACAGGTCTATAGTAATTGTCATTAGGTGTGCAATCTTTCTATTTTTAAGTATATTCTTGAGATTTAGGCAGCTCGAATTGTCTATTGTTACTGGTGTGGTTGTTTGTGAGATTCTCCAGCACTCTCTATATCAGTTTATTTGCATTCAATAAACAATCGTATTTTTCCTTTCCAAAGCGTATTCTTTATTTCCTTCTAGTTCTACCTGATTCTAATCACATATTTATCAAGTTGAAAATAGGAGATAGAAAACAAGAGGCGGAGAAAGTATAGTAGTGCGAGTTGAGTGCTTGAAAGTTTAAATCAGTTGCTCTTGCTCTTGCTCTTGCTTTAATTGCTCTAGCTTTTCTAAAGTTTGGAAGCACTCAAGTTATGTACTGTCAAATAAATGAGGTTGAAATAAAAGTTAAGAGAAAACAAGAGCTTCCCATGCAGAGTTGCTGCTCCAAAATTTAGCGTAGTTGCAAGAGAGCACTTAGCATCAATCACCAACATGCACAAGGCACTAAAATTACATGTTGTATCACAGCACAATTATGCATCAACTTTGCAATTCTAAAATGCAGCAAATTTAGGGTGTTTCACTATCAAAATTAAGAAGGCAATATCCAATGATTAGAACGTAAAAGGACACAGGACAATACTAACAACTAACAACACAACATACAAGATTGACAAGAAAATTATACCTGGTAACCTTGTGTGAGAACATTAACCTTCTTCTCAAGACGTAAAGCTCTTTCTCTTTCAGTCTCTAACCTTGTTTTGACATTCTCAAATTCATTCTGCAATGCTGCAAGTTTCTCCACATTTCCAGCAACACTTGAGAGACCGTAAGCATTTCGAGCAGGGAAGTACATGAGATCATTTACACATGTTTTGTGTGCTTCAACATATTCATCAAGGGACTCATTTTCGTGCCCCATTGCAACACGGATATACTGAGCTTCTTCCTTGATTAAAATGTCAGCCTGCACAGAAGAATGGAATCATAAGAACACTTTCTATAGCATAGAGAAACTAACTTATTATCAAAGTCATGCTAGTCAAATAGGAGATGTCTATAGGAGATGTGAAGATGACGATTGACAATGTAGGTAGAATCTCTAGGGCAATACTTCAAGCATTAGTATAACATTTCTCTTTCAAATCTTAAGCAAAAACCATTGCAAGCTGAATACAAATATTGACCTTGATGGTTAGTGCTTAAGCAATTAAGAGTATTCCTGGTTCAGCTTGTTTGTCAGAACATTAGCACAATGCACCAAATCAACTTCTCACATGCATAATTTCCCTTTTTTTAGACACTCATCAATCCATAGCAGAACCCGAATGCTGAAGATGGAGGGCAACTAATCTTCTCTGATAGATAAACTTTGATCAGAAGTATAGTGAACTACAGACTGAGAACAGATGCTAAGTCTCGGGCCTAACATGTAGAGGAGCAGTATCATAAAACTCCACAACTTTGTTGATCTTTACCCCACTTGACAACTCAAAATGAATGCCGTAAGAGGCGATAACATGCTCTAGTTTTTACCCAAATCCACAGGAAAAATAACAAAGAACTAGAAGCCGTTTCAAAAGTTCATCAACCATACTGCAAAATAGGATCTCTGTACAAAAGCAGTTTTAAAAGAAACAATGGCAGTATAGTTGAAATTTTCCACTACAATAGAAACCTAAAAATTTTGGAAGAACATATTTCTTGCTGCCAAGATTAAACTATTCAAATAAAGTTAATCTGTTCTTCCAAATGCCTCAAAAATAGCTATCTTAAAGATTTAAAAAAATGTTAAATTGCAAGCGAAAGAAACAAAGTATGGTAATCAATTACTACTATTCAATCCCCCACCCCCAAAGTTTAACAAAAAATAAGGAAATATGCACGATCAAGTACACACCTCCTTCATCTCCTCTTCTTCAAAGTCCTCAATAACAGGAATTGAAGCAATAGGTCCATTGGCAGAGCGCTTGGTACCTTTCTTTTTCTCCTTATTCAGCTTCTCATCAAGTGGATACTTTGCATTATCATGCTCCAGTAACATCAGAAGCTCCTTTCTTATCATTTCATCGGCCTGCTCAATCAAGGTTGGAGGAACAAAGGAGCTCTCATCAGCTCTCAACAAAGAATTTCTGATTAGTTCCAGCGAAGCAGCAGGAGGTCTTGGTAGTTCCCTCTGTAGTACTTTAGATCTCTTCCTAAGTAATGCTTGCTGCCTTGCTTCTTCCTCAGCCTTCTCTCTAGCTATTCTATCAGACATATCCTCCTCAATCTTCTCATCTGGTTCTTCATTCTCCTCTGGGGGTGGTTGGATAACAATCTGGTATTCGTTCTTGGGTTGTGGAAGGCCACTAAGGCCAGAGCGCAAATTCCTTCTTAAATCAGCTTGTCTTTGTTGCTCTAGCTTTGCCACGTCCTGGATGTCCATGTCCTCATTTATATGGAGCTCATCCCTGATTGGAGTTCCTCTTGGGGTCATACCAAAAGAAAATCCATCCCTTGATGGTGTCATGCCAACCCTAGGGGTAAGACCAGCAACTCCAGGAGTAGCTGAAGGAGTCAGCATTGGATTTGGTGTTTGAATCTCCCGCTTTTTAGGAGTGACTCCAGAAAAATCTGAAGGGTGCAACTCTGGATTCTCGCCTCCTAATAAAGGTGTCTGTGACTCTCTCATCCGTGCTAGGTTTTCTGCTTCCATCATAATAGCATCACCCTTACCAGCAGGAGTCCTTTGTGGGGTCCGCAATGGCATCATCGCCTGGCGTGGTGTCTGCTCATAGTTTGCTAGGAGGGCACGAGTGGCACCACTCCCTTCTGTTAATTCATCACTCCCTGCCATAATATCACTAGCATAACCTATTTTTGCAATGTCTTCTAATTCACGATCTGAAATCTGAGGTGCAGGAAGCATCAGCTTGGATCTTTTCCTCACTGTTTCTGGATCATTAAGTTTGTTAGCTTGTAGAATAGCCGATGGTGCATCCTGCCTTTGAGCAATTTTATTCCTTGCTATGTCCTGCTTTCTTAACTGTGCTTCCACATCAACTCTTCTTTTCCCTTCAAGTTCCTCAATGGTGGTGGGGAACTGAACATGCTCCACTGGTCTATCTTCGTCAGTAACATCAAAGAAGCCAGGAGGTGGCCTCTTCTCAAAGGGAATTTCTGCATTGTAGTCAATCCCCCTTCTTTTCCTCTTCCGTTGCCTTGTATCAATACCAGCAGCTTTCAGTTCTCTCCTTTTCTGCAGTGAAGCAAGCCTCCTAGCCTCTTCAAGTTGTTTCTCCCTAGCCTTCCTTTTAGCCTTTTTACCCCGAGTGTTGGCTAACCGAGCCCGTGCTTCAGAAAGCATTTCCTTTTCATCTTCATCCATATCAACAGGATCAGGACGTGCAGGTTTAGATTCTGGATTAGGATCAATCTCCCCTGGACGCAACTTGCGAGGATCATCCCCAGGTTCATAGTTCTCATCCTTAACACAGGCAGCATCGAGGAGTTTCTCATACCGTTCAAGGCACTGGGATGGTGTTCGTCCGACAATAGGGGCAATAGTTCTCCACTGAGTGGGCATGAGCTTAGCAAGATGAAGCAACTTCTCATCCTCTTCTCTGGTCCACTCAGTCTTCAAACATCACAGAAATCAAAGCATCAGTCCGCTAAGATAAAAGATGACCAGTGTAAGTCATTTCGAACACTACGTAACAAAGTAAAGCAACTTTGGAACTAACCTTCAACTCATGTCCACATTTTTGAACCAGTTTAAACTCTATAACTGACACTCAATTCACCATAACTAAAGCTAAAGCAGAAATCAATATAAAAGCAGCATACCCATATGCTGAAATCAAATTTCTAATCCATAACCACCAGGTTATCACGCTGGTTCATTTTCTATTAGGAATATAAACAAAAAAAACTAGGTACCTTTTTGATGGAAGGATCGAGCCACTCGTACCAGCGAGCCTTACACTGCTTGGCGGATTTGCGAACGAGGAGAGAAGAGATACGAGCCCACTGGTTCTTGCCATATTTCATAACCGCCGCTTTCAAGATCTCATCTTCTGTGTTCTTCCACACACCTCCTTTTATCATAATCCTCATCTTTCCTCCTTTTGTGTTAGCACCCTCTCCAAAACAAACAAGATATCAATTGAAAAGAAAATCTATAAGAAGAACGCAATTCTTTTCTCTTTTCTTTGAAAAGGATTACACTATCACTTCTCGCTCTGGATTGTTTAGGGTTTCTATTCTTCCTTCTCTATTTCTCTTCTCTGCGCTCGTGCTGTTAACGGGTTTGTGCTTAGACTCTTGTTTGCAATCACACTGACAAACGGACTGTTCATTCGGGTTAGGATCTGGTTCCATTTAACGGGTCTAGTTAAGTATGGCATGTTCTAAAATGGGTCGGGTTACTATACATGTAACTGGTCCAAATAATTATATGGGCATCGGGTATTGGACTTCTGCGCTTCTTACCAATTCTACAACCCTATCGTGTACTTTCAGGACATTATTAAATAAATCTGATATTCTATTTTTAAATTTTTTTATTTTTATTAAAAATTTTAATTTATTTTATAAAAATGCATAAATTAGCCTATTTTTAAAGATATAAAGGTAAGTGTCAATCAGTTCGAAATCTAAGGGTCTTACCCATAAAGTTTGAACGACTTGATTAGCTGACTAAAACAATGTTATTTTGATCTTAGAAAAATTTTCAGATTGAAATCGTTTTGAGGAGTTTGTTTAGGTTCGAGTCGAGCGACAAGAGCTAGCCAAGATTTTGAATTGGACTTTTAACAATATAATCTAATTGACTATATCTCTTTGTATTTAGTCGTGATGAAGTACATGACAGATGGTAATTGGTCAACATTTACAAATTATAAACACACATATTTTTTTTTACTTCTTTGAGCACATTTATTAATTTTCATACATTGCTCATTATTTAAAAGATATCGGTTGTCTTGCTTCATGTGCACATGAGATCATAATTTTTACATATAATCATATTACATTTTTGTCGTGATTAAGAAAGTTATAAGATTGAGTTAAAATTGCACATAAGATTGAGTTAAAATTAGGTTCATAACTATGTTAATTACTTTAAAAAATGTTTATGATCTTAAATTACTAATTCAAATTTTAGTGACAAATAAACATTTTTCAAGTTATAGGTTATTAAAAGAGCGCAAAAGAACAATAAGTTTGTGCTATTATTCTAAATAATAAATTTTTGGATATTTTGATCTATTTAAAGATTGAACTCTATTTATAAATTTGTTGTGGATTATTGACTCATATGAGAAGTCATCTTTAG
>JANZLD010000003.1:50445101-50455844 GCA_026413575.1 Erythroxylum carthagenense
ATATATATATGATTATATATATATAGAGTTTACAAAAAAATTATGATTCTTTTCAAAAGGGAGGAGAAATTCTATAAGCCTTGTGCAAATATTGTTGACCGACAATGGTATAAGTTTTTTTACTTAAAAGATTCACTTAACATCTTATTTTCTCAATCTTTATTGCTTATATAGAAGAGATGCATGTATAAGTGATATTATAGGTAGGCTTTTTATGTGATTGAATGTAAAGGTATGTCTCCAGTGAAGAATAATTAAAGACGATAAATGAAATTAAATTATATTATGAAGGTTTAGGAAGTTTTGCCAGATCATCTACAAAGACAAAACTTATAATGAAAAAATTAAGCCTAGTAAGTTTTCATATTTTTAGTTCATCCTTTTCTTATCAGCAATATGTTTTTCTCATAATTAACATGTATTCATTGATTTATTTTTTATTTTTATTATTGACTTTATAATTTTTCTATTATGCATTTATAAGAGGATAACGTATAATATAGTTGATATTGATTATATTGAGCATATTATTTTTTGGATCAAACAAGAATAACTATCACTTGATTTTAATTATAATGAACTTTAAAAGGCGATTAATGAAAAAAATGCATTTGCCATAACAAATAAATTAAGAACATCTACCAATAGTTATTTGATATCTTATTTTGATCATATTTAGCATGAAAAGCGTAATGTATTACCAATGTGGGATTGTTGATGAGTTGAGGGTAACTTCAGAAAAGGAGAGTCCTAGCCGACCACCAATTTTAGCAGCTTGTGATTCATCTGCAGATAGTCCCTCTCAGGTTAGTGTTGGGCAAATGGATGTTGTTGTAGAGGACCACTTGGTCGGGGTCGATCACAGCCCTAACGGCACTACACGTCAGGTGGTGCCTGGAGAATTGGCTTGCTCTACAGGGATTCCTCCTACAACTACAATTCCAGGGATAGTCTCTCTAAAGGGTGGGGCTGCTACTTCAACAGCTGACCATGAAGCAGGAGAGATCTCACAGAAGGGTGAGGACAGTTCTTCTACTCTTGATACTGAAGAGGGTGAGATTCCTCCAGACTTGCACAAGCAGACCAAGAGTACGATGACTAGAAAAACAGCAAAGAAGAAAAAGCATAAGGGGGTTATATCCCCTGAATGCCTTTTTTAATGATGTCCATACTAGTGTGGAATACAAGGGGGCTGAATGATCCCCTTAAAAAAATGATGGTGAAACAGCTTGTTGCTTCTTCCAACCATGTTTTGGTAGGATTGCTGGAAACTAAAATAAAAGCTACAACAGATCAGAAGGGTTTGGCCTTTTTGGGACCTCAATGGAAAATGTTTACCAATCAGGTTCATCACTATAATGGGCGTATTTTGTGCTGGTACAATTCGAAAAAAATTGCAGTTCATGTTCTCAAGATGGGTGCCTAATTTATGCATCTTTGTTGCAAGGACCCAAACAATGTTCAATTCATGGTTACTCTTATATATGCAGCAAATTTTGCTTTCCAACGTTCTGATTTGTGGAATGAATTGAAGGACTTCCAAACAGGCCTGACTTGCCCATAGTTGACTGCTGGTGATTTCAACTGCAGTCTAAATTCTACTGAGGTGGAGGGCAGGGTTCGACTGCAGTCTAAATTCTACTGAGGTGGAGGGCAGGGTTCGATTTCACGGTGGTTCAGACAGCGAACTCCAACAACTTTTTCGTACCACTGAACTGGCTGATTTGCGAGGTAAGGGCAGATGGTTCACTTGGGAAAACAAATAGAGAGGGAGCATGTATATTCGGAAGAAGCTGGATCGGGCTCTGGTAAACCAACAATGGCTACATTCCTTCCCTCTCGATTTGGCAGTTTTTGGTGATCCGGTTTTTTCGGATCACACACCTATACTTATCCAACATCACACAACTACACTCAGTTGTGGAGCCCCCTTTCGGTTTTTCAATGGTTTATTACAGGCTGACGGGTTCATGGATTTGATTGCTCAGATCTGGAGGGTGGAGGTCCACGGTTTTAAAGGCTACCAATTAATGCAGAAAGTGAATATGGCTAAAAGGGAAATTAAGGTGTTTAGTAAGCGGCAAACTCCTAATCTCATTTAGCTGACTTGCAGCAACAATGCTATAGGGACCCCCTCAATGAGGGGCTGCGGGCCTTTGAAGCTGACAGCCTATATAAATACCAAGAAGCATTAACTTTACATGACTCCATCCTTAGGCAGAAATCTAGGCAAAACTGGATCCGGGAGGGCGATCGCAACTCTAAGTTCTTTCATGCGGCGATACTTGCCCGCCGTAATAAGAACACCATCACTGAGCTGTCAGATACGGATGGCAATTTCTGGCAGGGGCAAGAGGTAGTTTCTATCCATATCTAGACCTTCTTTGCTCAACCCATGGGACGTCCATCAGATCGGAGTCGGAATGAGTTTGGGGTTCGCCATGTGCTGGACTTTTCTCTTTCCCAGGATACTCTCGACAGGTTAAACGCCCCGTTTACTGCTATGCAAATAAAGGAGGCCCTGTTTCGCCTTAATAGCTCAAAAGCACCAGGTTCTAACGGGTATTCGGCTGGGTTCTTTCAACATACGTGGCCTATCACAGGACAGTTACTCACTGAAGCCGTTCTTGAGTTCTTCTCTTCTGGTAAATTGCTACGGGAGATCAATCACACTTACATCTGTTTAATTCCTAAAAAGGAGAGGCCTGAGAGGATCACCGACTATAGACCGATTTCATGCTGCAATACAGTTTATAAAATTATCACATCTCTCTTAGCGGAGCGTTTGAAAGGCATTTTGACGGAAGTGGTAAGTAAGGAGCAAGGAGCCTTCTTACCGTCAAGGAGCATCGGTGATAATATTCTGTTGCTTCAGGAATTGATCGATGATTATCAATCAGGTAAGAAGATACACAGTTGCGCCATGAAAATTGATCTTTACAAAGGTTTTGATACACTTGGTTGGGACTATTTACAAGACTGCATGCAGTGTATTAGCTTACCTACTCGGTTTTGTCACTGGATCTCTCAGTGCATCCAAACGCCATCTTTGAGTGTCCTGATTAATGGCATCCCTACAAAGCCTTTCACGATCCATAGAGGCATACGGCAAGGGGACCCTCTCTCCCCTTCTTTATCACTCTTGCAATGGAGGGCCTCTCCTGACTGTTGTCAAAAACGGTGCACTGTAATAGGCTTTTCCAGTATCATCATAACTGTAAGGATCTTCGCCTATCTCATTTGATTTATGCTGATGACGTGCTTCTTTTCTGTAAGCCGACCCGCAGGTGTTAGTTATCATGCTAGATTTGGTGGACACTTTCTCTCGATGGTCCGAAATGACCATGAACATACAGAAGAGTGGACTTTATGTATCTTCAGATGTGCAGGATCGGGAAGGCCTTAGCCATTTGGTTGGGTTAACTTTACAGAGTACTCCATTTCGTTATCTCGGAGTTCCTATCACCTCGGACAAACCTCGGTTCTCTGACTTTATGCCTTTGCTGGAGAAATTGAAGGCCATAATTAACTCTTGGCAGAATTGCTTCCTCTCCTTCACGGCCAGAGTCAATTTAATTGTCTCCGTTCTGAATAGCATGCATGCTCATTGGGCAGCTCATATGACTACCTCAAAAAGAGTGATCAAAGAAATGGAGAGGATACTAAAAGCGTTCCTTTGGACTGGTCAGTACGAACAATGTAAGGGTGCCAAAGTGAAATGGAGTGAAGTTGCTGTTCCGAAGAAGCAAGGGGGTCTGGGCATTCTTTCTTTTTCTGAGCTGCAAAAAAGCCTGCTTATGAAGCAAATTTGGCGCTTATTTGAAGATAAAAATGCCATGTGGGTCAAATGGATTCAGACTTACCGTCTTACCAACCAAAGCTTTTGGCATCTCCAAATGAGGTCTGATTACTCATGGACTTTCAAAAGCTTACTGAAATTGCGTGGATTGATCTACCCTATGATTAGGAGTCGACTTGGGGATGGAGAGGGAACATCGTTCTGGTTTGATAATTGGCATATGCGGAGTCCTCTCTGGCTCTGAGATGATTTAATGGGTGTTTGCAACCGCATTCCTAAGGATGCCATTGTGGCATGGGTTGTTCGGGAGAGTGACCGATTGCACCGCTACCGGTTTGGCCATCTGTTTACTAGTTATATGCATGGTCTCTCCCTTTGTCATACACCGGACAAATCGAGTTAGACAGCTACCTCATCTGGTGAATTCACTAACTCTTCAGCACGAGCCATTGGGCGAGGAGTGATGGATGAGGTCCCATGGGCTGCACTCATTTGGAAACAGGTACTTTGCCCCATAGCAGCTTTTTTCTTGTGGCTCACTATTAAAAACAGATTGAGAACAAAGGACAGGTGGTTTGGTACTTATGACCCCATTTGTGTGCTGTGTAAGTCAGTCAATGAAAGTAGAAATCTCTTGATTTTTGAATGCGAATATACCAAAGCAGTGTGGAATCGAATCTTATCTATGCTAGGCTTCCTTGACTTTACTTATGACTGGAATGAAGTTCTAGAGGAGGTTATTCGTGCTGACAGAAGGAGAAACTGTGTTATATTGAGGACCTCTTTTCAGATGGTTCTCTATAACATCTGGTGGGAGCGAAATAGGCGCATTTACAAGCAAATGGAACTGCATAAATATAAGTTGGCGGACTGCATTATTAACCAAGTTAGAGAGGCTCTAATTGGGCATGGGAAGCAAGATCAACTCTGTTTGGCAATGAGACAGCGTTGGTGTATCTAATTGTAGTTTGAGGCTGTAATTTTGTGCGATGTTTCCCCTTGAAGTTTATGTGATGTTAGCACACTTGTGACAGTGGCCTGAACGGCTTTTTTCTTCGTTGTCTTACTTATCTAGGTTTGTTATTCTTTGTATATTGTTCTCAATATTCCTTTGTTAATTTAAAGTTTCTTAAAATTCCAAAAAAAAAATCACAATATAAAATAATTTTATCAATTACTAATTTGTAATTTATTTGAATGTAATAAAAGATGTTGCAAATATTTTGAATGGAAGCCACATTTATGATCCTTAAAAAATTTTAAGGCGATTATGAATCATAACCTCTTATAAATATACAAATTTAATTTTTATTATTATTCTCAATTTTTATGTTATATTTAATTTTAATTTTAATTATTAACTTTTTTATTATTTTATTATGCATAAAATTGATGCATTCTTTTTATTTCAATATCTTCTTTTATTTTTATATTATATTTTTACTTATTTTTATAATTTTTACTTCTTATTTATTATCCCAGTTAAATTAAACCTTTATTGACAAAAGCAATTGCAACCAAAGAGGAACATGTACTGTACAGGACATATAAATGCCATTTCCATGATGCTCCTTTCCACTTAAGTTACACGAGCTACGCAAGTTTGACGTTGGGCATAAAGGTTACAGAACATTTCTCCTGTCGACCTGAGTGGGTATGTTTTCCAACAACGCAAGTACCAGTATAACACATTACAATTCATAATAAATCCTACATTCGTTGCTTTTGATTAAGGCACATTCAATAGTCTCGGGAAATGACTACAATGCAAATGCTACAGCAAAAAACAAGCAAGTAGAAGATATATGAAGAAAGATGATACCAGTACAAACCGCAGGATGAATCAAAATTCAACCAAAATTTCATTGTACATATGGAAGTTGCCTACTAAAATTCATCATCTGGCTAACTTGAGACGGATAGTTTTATAGAGATATCTTTGAAACTAAAACCAGTTTCCCAATGAAACTCACTTCATGATTGCTTGGCTATTACAAGCTACCTATAGAATGATGCCAAAATATAAAGAATAACTGCTGCAGAAGTTGTTACTACGAGTTCCTGCAAATTAAAGCACGTCATTAGTGTTGGAGCGATACTTTCCACCACAGAGCTTAGACAGCCAAATTTGCAGTGTTAGATACATGGTTTATTGTTATTCAAGAGTAAACGGCAGGTAGAGCAGCTTTAGAAATTAATGGAAGAACAACCTGACATAAATTTACAAATTTGAGCTACAGAAAAGTTTATTGCATAATAGTGGGCATTATAAAATAAGGAATGCAACCACATGAACAAGTTCCATAGAAACTCCATCCAAGTCCTCAATTATTAGTTAGGTATGTAAGAAGACATCTGTCATGCACTAAAAAACAGTTTTAAGATTAAAGAAAAGCCCTGAAAGTGTATCTGAGTAGATGTACAGAGTTGCATATACCTAATCGGTAAAAGTCATTCAGAGTTAAGGGCGGCAGTCTACTATTCGTGAAGAGGAGTTAAAGATTCTACCTGATTATTGTATAGAAAAACAGGTATATAACTGCCGGCAAGCTCAATCAAGTTTAAAATACCAGTATAAGCCTGAAAAGATTAAAATCAAACAAAGCCCAGTGAGTGAAATAAGAAAATAAATCAGAAACCAGTAAGAGTTAAATATGTAACAAGCGATGGTTAAGTGACAAGAAGTATTTAAGGAAACAATAAACAAGCTTCCAACTTGGAAGAAGCAACTGATCTGACACAGGGTATGGCATCTTTCAACTCGATAACACTTGCAGGGAAATGTCTCAAAGAACTAGGGCTATCAAGCTAAGCTGATGTCTCCAAGTTTTGCTAAGTTTTGGTTCCAATAAGCTTATATTTTCTTTTGCATACAAGCAGGAAGCCATGACAATGACTAGTGATACATTCTTGTGGAAACCATTTAGAAAATTAGTAGAAATGACAAATTTAAATAAAAATCGCACGCATAGTTCTATCTTCTATAAAACATGTAGAGGATTACAAAAGCTTAAAAGAAGTTTTTCTTTTTTAACTTTCAATCTTGTTCATTGCTTTTTCTTTTGAGGGTGGGACGATAGGATTTCAGGTGTATATAACAAAAGAGCTACCCATCATGGTCAAGATAAGATAACTGAAGTTCTCAACTTGATGAATTTAGTTTATCTATTCTTATAACAAACAGCAAGTTCCCAAAATACTGACTGATGATATGTGAGAAAGTTGCAAAGAAATCCTACCAAAGAAGCAAAAGCAATAGAACCAAAAACTAAGGCAAGAGAGCGAAGAAGTCTTTTTCCCATTCGCAATGCCCGGCCATCATCTTCTCCTTCTTCCTACATCAAAGTGATCCTTATTTTTATCTCACATGCAAAAGGAACTTACTTGAAAAAAACTGGAAAAAATGTCAGAGTTGGATGATAATTGACATCCCGAAAAGAAGGGGAGAAAAAAAAGATCGTGTAAGTCTTACTCACATTATATGTCGGCGACACAGGAGGCTCAAAGGATTTTAATTTCTCAAAAACGCGATATACAAATGCAAAAGCCAAAAACTGCAAAGGCTTATATTCTGCATTGCGTTTGATGAGGATCCAAGCTGTCTGCAAAAAGTCATGTAAAATAAGGAAGAAAAGTCCATTAACAAGAGGGACAAAGAATCAGAGTTGAGTTAATTCAAAAGATTGGAAGTCAGTTCTTCAAAATGAAAGTAAAGTTGCAGACTGCAATTGTATTCATTGGATGTCAAACAATATAAAAAACTTGGATTGGCAATAGGACTGGAAACACAATCATACAGGTAGCATTTAACAAATCTATGGAAGAGGAACCTCAAGGTGTTAAAATTGGAAATCTTCCTCTTTTAACTTTTTCAACATGCCCTCAAGCTTGATATAACGATTCAGGTCACAGATATAGCAATCAAAACATGTCGTAACACATGCATGCTCATTTAACTATGTATGCTTGTGTATTTGCACAACAACACACAAGATACAAACACAGAGATTCAGAGAGAGAAAGTCCAAAATACTATATCTTATCCTTTTGCAGGAAGAACTTTTTCACTACTTACAAATGCAGCAGATATTGCCAAGTTGATTCGCATGTCTTGTTCACTTGACTTTGCAAACCTGAAAATTTAAGAAGACATACATGAGGGTAATAGGAGACCTTAGGATGGAGGGCACATAAAAGGCAATGGTAAAAAAAAAAAAAGCCAGGGAAGAAAAGCAGCCGGTGGTAGACTAATAATACTTCCACAGGACCTGTTAGACCAATTTGGGTGGGGGAAAGAGTTTTATATTAAACAATTTCAAGCATGAATTGAATTGTAAGAGTATCTACTTGATAAGTTAAAGAGAACGGGGGAAACACCTTGGCCCCCACGGTACAATTGGCTGTTTATCAGCATATTTGATGTCCTTCGAGACCTGCGAATTTCACAAAATTATATAAGGATAATCCATAAACCAAGAAATAACCTATGATATTTCCTTTTAAACTGCAATGGGATTAAGATTTCCAAAAGGCATCTGAACTTTCCAATAGATTCAACAAGTTTCACACAAAAGAGCCTATTTTGAATATGCAATTTTGTTAATTCATGCTCTTGAAGCCACCTACAGCAAGAAGATACACATGGTAGCTCATTATCTCTTTATTGAAGCAAATTAATAATGAAATGTTTTCTTAAATCAGTGAAGGAAGATTATGAATGTAGAAGCTTCAATTGGAGTGTGTTTTATAGTTTTTTAGTATTAGATAGACATATTCAGATTCTCTCATGTGAAAGTTACTAACCATCCTTTTCCTCCACAAATCAAGGAAAACATATGCAGAGAAAAGATTCAATTTTGTAACATCTAGTCTCATCTCTCTTTTCTTTTTGATTAATAATGCCATTTTTCGATGATAACCCCAGAAAAACAGTTCAGCAACATCAGAAACTCATAGCAAACTTGCGTTAGAATTCAACCTCAAAAGTAGAACTGTTTGTTAGAAACTCTACATTCAGGCACCAATACTTGGGAACATTACATTAAAAAGTGTACCATAAAAATTTTACCCATCAATCAAGATAATTCATGATAGACAACAGCTTCTACCTGGAATGAACCATATGTGACACCCTTCTTTCGGTTTATCAACTGTGCCATCATCAGCTTATCATATGCCTTCTCAAGCTGGACATGATACATGAGAAAGCACAAGATCCCAAATGTAAGAAAATTAATACAGTTAATAATAGAAAAACCATGTAAGCAAATAAAGAAGAAAGAAACTTTGAACGGAATGAGTACTCCATAAACCATACATGGCAAAACAAAAACATACACGTGAAACAGTAGCTACATCACCCACTATCTCAGCCTCCTTGCGCTTTTTGGTATATGCCATCTTGACCTTGTCGAAGCCTTCCAATGGGCTCACTCCAAGGACCTAAAACATAAAAAATTTCTATAACTGAAAACACTAAAAGGACAACCACATGCATGATAGCTCCACCATTTGTAAAACTAATCTCCATGTCACCAATTCCAGGAATTTTCAAAGTTACCTCGTACGGATTAAAGTCACCTTCAGGGGTAGAAGTTCCTGCAGCTGATGCTGCAGCGCAAATCATCCGTTCATTCGGCGAACCTGCTCTGGAGAATCTGGTAAAATTCAACATAGTGCCATTGTAGTTATATTCTCTAGGTTCAAATAAGCCAATGAATGCCAAGAAAGTTCACAGTTTCCAGTTCAATTCTAGTAATGAATTATGCGGACCCATAAACATAAATGAAGAAATTGGGTTTTGAAAAGGAAAAAAACGAAAAGATTTAGCCTTCACTCGAGATAATAATTATTGATACACAGAAGCAACCAAAAACGAAAAATCTTTCCCAGCATTTTCTCGCCAAAGAAACAGTTCGAACCAGCTTCATGCTTATCAACTGGAACAAACCACACACCAAGGAATCTCATCAAATTCTTACGCAAAAATTAACATACCTGACAAAACAAGGAGGGGATTTCAAAACGGAGAATCTTGGAATGCAGTTTCGCGGGGAAATTTGGGGATTATGGCAATTGAAGACGTTTGAGATTGCCGAAGCCATGCCTTTGACTGGTTGCGTGAATTAGGTAAAATATGGTGGAGAATAGGGTTTTTCTTCGGGGTTTTAGGCTCTGATAGAGTGATAATTGTCTATAACCAAAATTTCATTTTCTATTTCTATCGACGAACAAAGAGATAATTGATTAATCTGTAAAATGTTCTCATCTCCATTTCAGATTATTTATACAGTCTAACTGTTACACTTATAAGGGTCAAAAGATCAACGTTGTTGTGTTTAGATATGTTGTCAAATATCGGATTCGCGATCATACAAGTTGCAGATAAGTTATCATACAAAAACAAAAAACAAAAAGGAACAGAGCGTTCTAAGGAAGAAAGACACCAAACTCTTAAAGTAGTTACAGAATGAGAGCAATTGCTGAATCCAAATAACTTATGTTGTAGTTGCACTTAGGCCTCGGTGAATGATTTGGTTACCGCATGTTGCTTTTTTTAGGACTAGCTGATTGAATTTCCAAAAAAAAAAATGCAATAACCCTTAGTAGATCACCTACTGTTGTTTTTTTACCTTGAAATTGTGGTAGATTCGAATGTTGACTTAGTGCCCGTTTGGTTGAGCTTTTATCAGTAGAGCTTTTGTCAATAGAGCTTTTGTCAATATAGCTTTTCTGAGAAGAGCTTTTTTTAAAAGCCAGTTGACTGTTTGGCTGTCAATTAAAAAAACAGTTTTTTTAAAAGAGTTTCATACAGTAGACTGTTTGACAACATAAAAATAAAAAGCACTTTTATTAATTTTAACTATGTTTTATTTTATATAGTTAAATTATTTATGCTAGATAATTTTTAAAGTATACTAAACAATATGCAAAGTACCATATTG
>JANZLD010000003.1:50464742-50486543 GCA_026413575.1 Erythroxylum carthagenense
TCTGACCATTGATTTTTTCATTATCACCTTTAGCTTCCCATAACTTACATGTCCTAATCTTGCATGCCATAAATCAGCTGTCTCATTTTTCCTTGTCTTATCTATGTATGCTGTTTCTGTTGACATTACATAGACATACTCCACTCTTTTTCCTTCCATTATGGGTCGACCGATAATTTTTAACTCATTGTAAATCTTGACGTCATTTGGTCCGAACAATACAAAATTTCCTTTTGACGTCATTTGAGATACAGATAGAAGATTCTTTGACATACCTTCCACGTGGTAAACATTCTGCAGTTGCACTGACCGCTGACTATAATGAAGAACAACGATGGTACTGCCAATATGTTTTATTGGCAATTTTGAATTATTGGCAGTTACCACCACTTGCTCTCCTTTATACACTGATGTCTCCATCAATTTCTTTTTTTCACCTGTCATATGATTGGAGCAGCCGGAATCAACGATCCAATCATCTTTATAGTTGATTTGATTTTCTCCTATATCCGTGAATGCCATCTCCACCTTTGATATTGCACCACTTTTCTCGCTTATTTCTTTAGGATTTTCTATTACTACAAATGATGAATGGAAATCCCATTATTCTTCACTATCCTGCTGCGTCGACCTAGCAGCATTTCCTTCCATGCGTTTTGGCCTCCAGCAGTCTCGAGCAAAATGACCCTTCCTTCCGCAATTATAGCACCTGTCTTCTTTCTGAGTATTTTGTTTATTGTTACGACTTGTATCTTGGCCTCGGCAAGCTCCCCTTGCTTGAAGCTCCATCTTCGTTGGTGGCCTCACCAATCTCCTTGATCTCTTGAGGTTTCCTCTGTCACGTTACTTCTCATGACTTTCCCTTTTCCTCCTTTATTGGTGAAAAGGGCTTTATCTTCTTCTTTAATAAAAACTTTAGTCATTTGTTTATCTAAAGCTTCCTGATTGGCTAAGATATTTTCCAACTCTGTCAAGTTTGGTTCCTTTGTTCAACCTCGAGTAGCCGTAATAATACCAAGAAATTATGGGCGTAACCCATGTACAATAATTCTCCTCAATCTTGTTTCAGTTATAGCATTAGGAGGATCTAACTTAGAAATTTCTTGGTATAAAGATTTAACTTTAGTGAAATATTTACTTACAGTCATGTTGCGCTGCGAGATCGACAATAACTCATTCTCTAAATGCTGGAGCTTGGCGTCGTTGGTGCGTGCATAGAGCTGGGCAAGAGTGTCCCATGCATCCTTTGGTGTCTTTGCATCCTTTATTTGCTGAAGTATGTCGTCTTCTACCATCATCGACAACACGTACATGACTTTACCTGCTCTAATTTTCCACTTCTTTAATTCTTCTTCTATTGTTGGAGGTTGAGTCTCGTTTCCTCCAATAATACTCTATAAATCTTGTCCTAGCAGATAAAATTGCATACGAGTGCTCCATGTATTATAATTGTTATTGTTTAATTTTTCTATACCACAATAGTGGTGCTCATATCTGCCATAATTACTCGATCCCTGATCGAATAATTTCACAATCCCAGATTGTGACTAAATTTTGATAGAATCTCGGCTAAGACATGATCCTTGATCGTAAAAAATTAGACAAAGGAGCAACGACTCTAGACGACACAACTTCGCTTTGATACCACTTGTTAAAAAAATGACGATAATTTTATTGATAAAAGGACTAGAATACAGAACTCAAGACACTGAAGGTAAACAAAACATAAGGACAAAGAACGAAACCCAGACGCACTACGCTTAGGACTCACTTCTCTCACTTATAACTCACTTCTCTCTCTTAAGACTCACTTTTCTCTCTTCATTTTTTTTTGTTACAAAATGGTGTTAGGATTGCCTATTTATAGGCATCCATCACCAACCTACATGCAATTTGTTAGAAGACTCTAGACTTGCCAACTTGCATCGCTAACTTGCCAACTTGTATCGCCAACTTGCCAACTTATACAAGTTGGTGATACAAGTTGGCAAGTTGGCGATGCAAGTTGGCAAGTTGACGATGCAAGTTGGCAAGTCGGCAAGTTGGCAAGTTGGCAAGTCTAGAGTCTTCTAACAAATTGCATGTAGGTTGGTGATGGATGCCTATAAATAGGCAATCCTAACACCATTTTGTAACATAAAAAATGAAGAGAGAGAAGTGAGTCTTAAGAGAGAGAAGTGAGTCCTAAGTGTAGTGCATCTAGGTTTCATTCTTTGTCCTTATGTTTTGTTTACCTTCGGTGTCTTGAGTTCTGTATTCGAGTCCTTTTATCAATAAAATTATCATTGTTTTTTTTAACAAGGAGCAACGACTCTAGATGACATAACCTGGCTCTGATACCACTCTTGTTAAAAAAACGACGATAATTTTATTGATAAAAGGACTCGAATGCAGAACTCAAGACACCGAAGGTAAACAAAACATAAGGACAAAGAACGAAACCCAAACGCACTACACTTAGGACTCACTTCTCTCACTCATAACTCACTTCTCTCTCTTAAGACTCACTTTTCTCTCTTCATTTTTTATGTTGCAAAATGGTGTTAGGATTGCCTATTTATAGACATCCATCACCAACCTACATGCAATTTGTTAGAAGACTCTAGACTTGCCAACTTGCATCGCCAACTTGCCTCGCCAACTTATCAACTTGTATCATCAACTTGCCAACTTGTATCGCCAACTTGCCAACTTGCATCGCCAACTTGCTAACTTACCAACTTGCATTGCCAACTTGCCAACTTGTATCGCCAACTTGCCAACTTGTACAAGTTGCAAGAAAATTCTAGATTTGCAAATTGCCCACTTGTAAGATTTTTCTGGATTTTTCCTTTCTTTTTTTATACATATCTAGAGTTTTCTACAAGTCTCTAAAATTAGTTGGTGATTTCTAACATTAATGAACTTGATTCACCACAAAAGCAAGCTCAGATCGAATAACAATAGCGTGTTGTAGGGCCCCAATAACAACACTACGATAAAACTTTGGATCACAATATGCTTGTCTAGAAGACGATAATCATATACTAGCTTTGGCTGGAGTTGAAACAGGTTTGACACCTTCCATTTGAACATGCTCGAGGACATCTCAAATATACTTCAACCTGTGTGGCGGTTAGTTCCCTAGAGAGTTCCTCAATATGATTGGAAAGGTGCTCACGCTCAGTTCAATCCCTCTGGCGCTCCTCTTCGTTCCTCTGACGATCCTCTTGGTACATTTTCGTGAAGGCTCAAACTGTCTTTGCAGGTTGGTAGATGAATCACCCATAACTCTTGGGTCTGATACCAATTTATTACGGTCCGTGATTGAGATCAAGTTATAGGGTGATCGACTACGAAATCCTCCTGTAGCTTTTGAAGGTAGGATTGTTTATGTGGTTTTTTGCCTTTGCTGCCTATGTTGAATGATAAGGAATGGGCTTTGTTGGAAAGAAAGAACCCAAAGATGTTGTGAATTGAAACTGAGTTAAAATTGTTCATTGGCTTCCATTATTCATCATACAGTAATTTAAAGAAAAGGAAACGTAACTACTTCCTACAAACTAGGAACCCTCTACTCTAAGAATACATGATTTGAACTAAAAGATAATTAACTCATTATCCCTTTGACCACGACTTGACTCCTAACACAATCAAAATTGAAATAGCAATTAACAACTTCGTAGACAAGTGACAATTGCACCACTGGAAGGCAAGACATACCAGCCACCACCAAGTTCTCACATTATGCTCCCCATGCTGCCACGTCTGCGATAAATCAGCCCTTTGTACGTGGGATCTTCATTTCTGCACCTAACATGATCTCTCGGCTTACTTGAGGTCAATAAACTTACGGTCTTTATTTCTTTGAACTATACTTCGTGTCTATCAATAAGGATCTCCACATTGTTTAGTGCATTCGTAAACCCCTCGCAAAGCCTAAGAGGTAGTATGACAGGGTTGATGTTTGGGATTTGTCCACATTGAACCTTTGGGGTGTAATGTCTCAATCACTTTATGCGACGGTATACCTTCAAGGCTGGAAGCTTGAACTTTGACGTAATGGATCATCTAAGATAACTCTCGTAGGGACTGTCTTTTAAGTCCCGTTGATCTTCTAGCAACATGTTTAAAGGTAATTTATAGGTAGACTAACCAGCAAACGCTAAAAGAGTAAAAGATAAGTTTGCTGTACTAGAAGTTTGATCAGCCTGACATTGTAAGAGGGCAATAGGCTACTACTGAACTGACAATCACTACTTACAACCTATCACTAACATGTTCCTACCTGCAACAGAAATCATGCAAGCTTTCATCTTGATAGGCTCCCAAAATATTGGAATTTTAAAATTCAAGTCACGACAGGCTTGTTATGCAAGTGCAATGAAAGAAAATCTTGATGAGAATCCGCGCATTTTGCACTTATTTGTTGGCAAGAAAAGAAAAACAATCTATAGAAGGCCTGAGTCACAATCCAAGTGAAGTCGGACCGGGTCATTTCATCAAATATTTCAGAATCCCAGAGGAATGCTTGGGGAATTGACATACAAACTTCAGATCTCTCCAAGTCATCAGATCTGGAAACAAAATATAGCGAGTTTTCATGAAAACACACACAAGAAGATAACAAAGCCACTCCACGTTGTGCCTTGAATCACAAAAGAGTAATCATTCTTGGTATTCATCATGGTCTCAGAGATGTGCAGAACAGAAAGCAGCACATGGAAAGAATTCAAGGCAGCAATTCTAGAAGCTATTAGGGTACACAATAAGCGAAGAGGATGATACAGGCTTCTATCCCAAACCCAGCTTTATCACAAAAAACAAACCAATCTCTGCATTAGCTTCTATTTTTTCTTCCAATTTATACAATTTTCAAAATGTCTTAATTAAATGGACCTCAAGTTCCTCTCTGTGCAACAGTGGAGTGTCTATAACCCAAATAATTTGTTCTATAACCGGAAATCCACGTATCATACTTTTGCACCGAGGAAGGACTGCAAAATACAAAAAAAAGGGGGGAGAGTTAGCAATAGATTTTCATGCTTAGTGGAAAGATGTGCAAACATAGAAAAGAAGTAATATCATTGTTGGAGTCCTTTGAAACATATAAATCCAATGACACAAATTGTTCAGTTTAAAGCTTAGAGAGAAATAGAAGTTGAAGCTGCTACTACAAAGACTAATCCGTAGATTGACAAGTTTGTTGTCTTAATAACATACTGAAAATTTTCAAACACAAACTCTTATTCCCGCTGTTCATCAATTTAGTAAAAGGATCCAAAGGAAAAGGAAAAAAACATGTCCAAGAACAAGGAACTGTTGACTAAGGATCATGCACGACGCACCCAGGACATTTTAGAGTTGAAAACCATAAGAGCAGACAGATCACAATATTGTTGGCTATTGTGATTAAAATGGCATTTTCATTGACTCCATAAAGTAAAAATTTAATAGCATTGTTTAAATAGGATCTGATACCATGTAAAGTTAAGGAAGAAGGGAAAAAAGGATGTATGCAGGGATTAATAATACAGAATCTCTATGTTCAACATAAAATTTTTTATTATCTAACTTAAAAAGTAATCCCTCATCATACTGTTCCTCCTATTCTACATTCCATTTCAACTTTTATGTGCCATGCAGTGTCTGGAAGTTAAGAAGAACTTTCTTTTCTGAATTTTATAAACAAACAAGCTCCATGTTACATCAACCCAGTCTAACAAGAAACTTATGACGTATTTGAAGTAAAGTTAGGAATACAGGAAAGATGTCAATTTGTCAAGTTTCTTGACTCAAAGAATAAACAATGACTAATAATTGGATATCTTATCTAGAACCATTTGGGTTAGGCATCAGATGTTCTGAAGTCAAGTCCAAAATTAAGTACTCTAAATACATTAGCTTAAGGAAAATGGTCATCACAAATGGAAAAATAGACACAAACTCTCCCACTGATAGGGGAGATATAAACACATTTCTCCACTCATTTTTTACCAAAAAATTACATAAAAGTTTAATTCTGGAAAAAATTTCGTACAAATATTGTTTAATTGGGATCAATCAGAAAGGCTGAAATTCAAGCCCAGACCAAAACTGAATATGTGTTGACATTCTGCAAATTAACAAGTAACAACAACTGCCAAAAGGCATTCAAGGAATATAGTAGTGAACTTTCACTGACTAAACAACATTTTCTTTTTAATGTTGAGAATGTACCTTGACTCCTGCAGGGGGGTTTCCAGGCTTAGCAGTAGTTGTGCTTCCAAAGACAACTCCTGTGGAAGGATTTCCAGGCTTTGCTTTGGACTTCTTATCAGCAGGCTTTAATATTTGGAAAGAACACATTAATGTCTCATCCACACTCATCATGGCACCAGCATTATCAAACTCTCCACAATAATTTGGGGCTGAAAATATAGTCACAAGTTGTCGGTTGGCAAAGAACTCATATCCATCCTCCACAACCTATAACAATGAAACAGCTAGGACAAAAAAATTAAGTGACAAAAACTACAATGTCAAAAGGAATCATGTGAAACAATACAAATGGTTCTGCACAGACTCCACAAATAGAACCAATACTGTAGCAAAATTCCTAAAATATAAGAGAAAATATATCACAGATATAACTATCCCTGAAAGGATCCACATAGTGCTCCAGATTGTTTATTCTCTACAATCTTAGTTTATTCTCTACAATCTTTACACGTACATTTAGAGAACATCAACTTATCTACAAGACTGAATAAAACAAAATAGATAGTGGAGCACGCAAACCTGATGGGCACGACAAATCAGATCCAAATCATGCTTCTGAAGAAACTCTGACACTTTGTCAGGACCGAAAGTGTATGAGACTCCCCTGTCATTCATCCCCCAACCTTGAACATCTTTACTGGGATCTGACCAAAGAAGATCACAGAGCAAACCAGTGTCTGGTACATCAGTAGGGCGTTGCAGGTTCTTAATCTGATCCAAACTATGCAGGTCTGGAGAAAGACCTCCATGCATGCAAAGAATCTTCTCATCAATTAAAGCTGCCACTGGTAGGCAATTAAAACATTCTGTGAATGTCTTCCATAGCCTAACATTAAATCTTCTCTTACACTCATCATAGAAACCATATATACGATTTATGGAAGCACATTCGTGGTTTCCCCTCAAGAGGAAGAAGTTCTCAGGATATTTTATCTTGTAAGCAAGAAGAAGGCATATAGTCTCCAGACTTTGCTTGCCTCGATCCACATAATCCCCCAAAAACAAATAGTTTGCATGTGGAGGAAATCCACCATATTCAAACAGCCTTAGGAGATCAGAATATTGACCATGAATGTCACCTGTGCGTTTTCACCCAAGAACATCAAGACAGGAAAAAGTTTCATCCACTAAAATATTATATAGAAGATCCAGAAGCATGAATGTTATATCGCAAAGATAAGATATGATTCATGCCATAGAGAAAGAAGCCAACCCACATGCAGTAAGAACCAAAAAGTAACAGATGACCTTAAAAAGTAAAATTCAAATTCAAGTTTCAAGCCCAGCTTTAACTAATATAATCACATAAATGCTCAGCAAATGAAGCACAAACCAACAAGAGGATTCCCGCTCAATCACCAGAAATGTGCTCCTTATACACAAAGGATGCTTAAATGAAAAATCTTTCTAAAACCTACTATGCAAGACATCAACATATATAGGGGTAATTAATGTAAATACAAAAGAAGATAGTTCTAGTTCATTTTGAGCTTCAACGAGAGGATTCCCACTCAATCACCAGAAATGTGCTCCTTATACACAAAGGATGCTTAAAATGAAAAATCTTTCTAAAACCTACTGTGCAAGACATCAACATATATAAGGGTAATTACTGTAAATACAAAAGAAGATAGTTCTAGTTCATTTTGAACTCTCCAACTTATTCACGTATTTTAAACAAAATTATCACTTCTAGTCCTCAAAACGCATACTAAGGAATTAAAATTTATCATGATGTTCCCCCATTATAAGCACATCAAAGTGAACTTTGACATTTTTGGGACATTAACACCATCTCTTACCAGCCATTTCACCATTCAAAAGGCATGCTACCTATTTATACATACTTCTTCTGTAGATCTATACTAAGCATTGTCGCACACTCAATCATGCATAATGTAAACTGAACTTATGTTGCACAGTAACCTTTAGAATAAGCAATCTAGTAAAATAAAAACCTAAACAGTTCATGTTAAGTCAAATAATGGAGATCCTTCTGAAAGCTCAGCATTACAAGAATTAACCAAGATAATAACTAACACAATCCAGGGTTGCATTGTTTAGCACTTAATCATACCACTGATAAGTGATATAAGAATATTAGTAGAAAAGAAAGCCACATTGGACACGATAAAGATTCTTACCAAGCATGAACATGCCACAGAAACCAATCTAAAGTTTTGATATTGGAGCAGAGTCTTTGCATTGAATTATTGACTTTATGATGCATAAAATTACCGACAATTTTACCCATCCCAAGAAGAAAAATTTTGAAGTTGCCATCAAGATATAGAAAAATGGACAAGCAAAAACTACAGAGAGCCAATAAATCCACACAAACTTATATTATGAAGCCAAAAAAAAAACAAAAAGATTGTCTAAGCAATGTGGTAACATGACACAAATCTTAAGGGGATCATTTCATAATTTTCAATCACAAAAATTAACAGATGATTTTGAAATTAAGAAATGCCAATTATTAAAAGTAAGAAAATAATATATAAAGGAAACAGAATAAGGAGACAAAGTTCTTGTGTATGAAAAGAAGTGCATAAAAATTATAGTGCATTCAACACAAAATCCAACTTGTAAAGTACACCATAAGTGGGTCATATGTGTGATTATATCGACCACAGCATAGAACACAATAGTCTAAAGTTTCCCCACGTCAACCCATGTCTAACAAATAACGTCAGAACAGACCAAATAATCAATACAATGCACGCAAGAAGGTCATAGTCACCCATTTGTGAGTCAACAAAACAATATCAAACGAAAAGATGAATTCCAAGGCCTAGGTTGACAGCATCAATGCCAAGAAAGAAACTATATGACATAGAACACGGCATCATTAAAACAGGAGTATGAATGGAAGATTCTCCAACTAGAGTTGCAAGACTACTCCCAAGACACAAGTAAAGACCATCAAAACCCTAATGCATAGTGCCATAAATATAAAAGCGTCCACCAAAGCAAAGAAGTTAATGAATTCAAAAGAAGAACCACAGTTAATATTCCAAGTATACTTGCTAAAAGTTAGTGCAACGGCAGGCAACATAGACATTGTAATTCATTGGTAGCTATAATCATGACTAACAACCATACGCCAACTTGAGTAGTTCATACTCATAGCATGGACAACCAAATGCCAATGTTAAGACAAGCTGCACAATACTCAACAACGTGCACTTCAATTATTCACTTGGATCCAGTTTACATCGGCTAAACATATAATCGAATACTTTTTCCACAGAGCACTTCAGCAACAGACACATCTGGAAAAGTCCAGCTTCAGGAGGTACAAAACCGGGACTCGATTTTCATTAGGAAGAATTAAGTTCAACCATCAGTCATTAAAGCCACTCTAATCCATGCAATGAAAACAAACTGAAGCAAATGCAAAAACAATATCGCCAGAGCTAGTATTAACAATAAAGGGGCAAAGAAACATTTTAAAATTCCAAACCCCATAGACAAGCGAAATCTAGAAACATAAGGTAACAGACTAACTTCAGACCACCGCAAACTTAGTGTGCATAGAAGAAAAACACAAGCGTGGTTCCTATAGCTGACTGTGAAACATCCAACAAAGCAATAAGCCCAGGTGTTAACAAGCCAATAATTTCAGAAAATAAAAACCCCCATGTGTATGTGAACAGCAGGGCCAAAAAGGCACGAACCTTTTACCAAACTTCAAGGCAAAACAAGAACAACCAACAAAACCCTATCGATCACAAGCAGCAAAAGCAGATATTAATAGATAGTTTAACAAGAAAAATACCACATATCTTGATGGGTGCTTCGAGCTCCAACATATTGGGCTGTTGCAAGAAAATCTCTCGGGACACAACACACAACTGACGGATCTCGGGCTCGGACAACTGAACCTGCTTTCCGGGTCTGCCACGAACCTCAAGAAGCCGTTTGATAATATCGTCAAGAACAGCTTGGTCCATATTTTCCCGTATCTCTTATCGTCTTTTCTTTTTTTTTTTTCCTGTCTCTGATAAATCAAAACTTTGAAACCAGAGAAAAGTCAACGGCGCGTCTTTTCTCTGCGTCTAAGAATTGGGTCTACGAACTGCGATTGGGGGATGGTTGAAAAGGCAAAGGTGGGGACGGCGGGCAGAGGAAGTGAGCGAACAAAAACATGCCCCTGGTAATGGAGGAGAAGGGGAGGGTTGAAGTGGACGAGGGTGTCGTTTTTCTCCAAGCAAGGGTGTCGTTTTGGGATGGGTACACCCGAATTTGAGACGCACGTCTTTTGCTTGGTTATTTGAGAAAGTAGAAAATGTTTTCTTCTTCAGTTGAGTTGAGCGGCACAGGAGGGAGAATGTGGAGTGAATTGGGGTTGGGTTATGAGTATTGCAATTTCAGGATAAGTTGCAAATTGGATGACCGCAAGACTAGTGTGGTGATTTCGTAATCCACTTTTCACTTTTTAATTTATAATTTCTCAATGAACAGAAGCATAACAACTATAGCACACAACAATTATGCAACATATATATGTATATATATAGGATTAATCCTCAAATACGCTGAATCCTTTGTTTGATGTCTCCACTAAAATCAAAACATAGCATTTTAAGACAAAAACAAGTCATTGCTTATTCATGGCACATTTTGCGCGACAAAATTTGGAATAACAATAAAAGTCTCTCCGTTGAAGTCTGAAGATATTTCTTACGCAGTAATGTGATGTGAGCCATTATTAATTAAATAAATTTCTTACAACTTGACTAGTCAGCAACTGTACTTTGTCTTGGCTTTGATAATTCCAATACCGTACCGTAACGTGAAGAAATAACATAATACGTGGCTAAAGCTTAAGGTATTATTTATAAATTTCTTAATAGAATGAAATAGTTTATGATGGAATTGATCGCAACGTTAGAAAATTGTTGTCTAAGAGGGATGAAATGATTTATAATATAATATAATAAAATATTACTTAGATGAAGAGTTTTTAATTTAATATAATATAAAGTAGGAGATTTTTTATTTTTACTATTTGGATGAAATGAGATATAATATAAAATTATATTCTTTTTCGTTATATTTTATTATAAAATAATTTTTTATTATATTATAAAATTCTAGGCAAATCTTCAGCGTTGACCTTACATTGAATGTGTTTTAACTTAAGACAGGTGCAATTGCAAAACCAAAAAAAAAAAAAAGAAGTGCTACGTGTAATTTAAATAAGACTTTAAATGTAAATTTAATGCATAATTAGCAGTCGGCTCTGCAATTTCAATTGCATAAAAGAAGGAGGTCATTTAAGGTTATCCAAATTCTAATACTGCAATAATTAAGGTAAATAAAAACATCTTTATTTTTTGTTGGCAACAAACAATTGGATCCGTTAGTTTTTCAACTTCACTGGGAAATCTAAGCAAGGTCTTGTTGGATTCCGAACGCCAAGCGAACACCGGGGAGAAACCAGAAGATACCCACTTGGAACATGAGAAGAGGAGGAGGAGGAGGAGGAGGAAGGAGCCATGGAAACTACACCAACCCTTGCTTAACTATGCATCAGCCATGGGCTTCTCTGCTTGTCTGTGGGATCAAGCGCATCGAAGGCAGGTCCTGGCCTGCTCCAATTCGAGGTATTTTTTTTGTTTCCCACTTTTAATGCTTACGTTTGGTGCGAATAATCGATCCCCAGTTGCGTTTTGTGTCATCAAACGTACCAAGTTGGAATCTTTATTGGGTAATATTGATAAACAGTTGGTCTTTTTCTTTGTTCTGACTGTAGGGTTTGGCTTTTAGGATTTGGGAGTTTTAAGTGATCGATCGGTTGAGTGCTGTTAATGGGAGTCGTGCATTACACATATGTTTTTTTTTTTTCCTGTTTTTGGGATTTGAGATGGATTCTTATCTATTCTTAACGTTACCTCAAAACATAGTAAGATGGTCTGTTGTCTTATCCGTTGTGGTTGCGTGGTGTGCTTTGTTTTCTAACAATGGGAGCTTTAATTGCCGTCGATGGAGTCCTAATTAAGCCCAGAACCGTGGACGATAGTGAGATATTTGTTTTTTCTTCTTTTTTTTTTGGTGAACAAATTTGGTTTCTGCTGGACGTGAGGACATTATTTATGGTAAAATTTTGAAAACGTTTACGGTAAGCTGGTCCTATAAGCCATATTGAATCAATACTTCATATTTTGCTATTCTAGAATGTCCAATTATAATTGATCCATGAAAACGGGGAAAAAGACAGAAAAGTGCACGAGACTATTACAGTCCAATCATGTGCGTATTATCACTGATATTAGGCGACAATAATGTTTCTAATGTTTTAAATTCACTAATGCCTAGAGTACATAGACTGACATTTACCAGTCATTTGTGAGTGATTCGGGGGCTAAATGATAAAACTGACTTACCAAGGAAGCTAATTTTACTCATTCTTCAGCTAAAACTCCAAAAATAATTCGATGCAACTCGTTATGGAGAAGCAATTCTTTCTTCTGTTGTTATGTCTTCTGATTGTTGCAACTTTCTTTCCTTTATTGTTAAAGATCTTATTATGTAATTTTGTTTTGAAGGTCGACTTTGGATCCATGCTGCTGGAAAAATTCCAGAGGAAGGAACAATCAAAGCAATGGAAGACTTCTACAGGGAAATTTATGCGGTGGATGGAATAAGTGATGTTGCATTTCCCGAGCATTATCCTGTTTCAAGACTTTTAGGTATTTAGCATGTATTACCTTGATATTAAATGGTTACTTGAGCTGCTAACTTATACTTTTAGTTTTTTTTTTCCCCCTGTACTCTTGGTAAATTTTCACCCTTGCAACTTAAGGAGACTTTGAATTTTTATTGGATTATTCTTCAAGTAGTATTTCTTATTTTTCTTTGTCATTCCAATGTCTGATGATGTGTGATGTCCACTTGTAACCTAGGCTGCGTTGAAGTGGTTGGTTGTGTTAAATGTGAAGAACTGGCTAGCTGGGAGGCAGTATCCGAAGGGGTGGGTAACCTAGATTTTTGGACCTTATTTGTCCCACGTACAGTACAAGGTTTATTTTGTACATGTTTTTGAGTAATATAGAACAGATTTTTTGCCACAGGTGAGGTTAGAAGGGCAAACAGACTATTGCTGGCTTTGTGAACAGCCTCAGGTGCCTATGCTCATAGTTGATCTTCGTATAGAAGTTTAATCTATATGTTGGTCATGTGTTTCTGCCCTTGAATGCAGAAATTGCTTATTCCATTTGAGATGCGGGGCTATCAAGGTGTTTATAACTTGGAAAAAAAGGTACATTGTTATGCAAAACTTTGGTATCCCTCTCTCCGCATCTCTGAAGTCTTGTGTGTTTGACATAGTTCATGCAACATGTTTCTTAGATATATGAAGCTGCATTTAGAGGTCTTGTTCCGGTTCAAGGGCCAATGCCGACAACATTTCCTCTTCCAAATCCTCGAGATCCTTTTTCTTTAAAGCCTGGGTCCCTTTTGACACATTCTCCTGAGATTAAAGGATTGAATTTGGAGAAATCTTCAAGTCTAACTGTAGCCATTGCTGGTGCACGTGCAGCAGCAACACAGTTTAACAAGAAAGAAAAAAATTACATACCAGACAAACAGAGCGGTTATTCCACTTTAAAGAGTGGCAATCAGCGAACAACTTCTTTGGGAGATGATCAAATTTCACCTAGTATCTCGTGTGAAGGTGCTATCCAGGAGCCTTCAGTGTCAAATGATCCAGAACAACAGATTAAAAATGGTTCTGATGTGAGCATTGCCAGTGGCCACAGAAGAACTAGGGAAGATCTGAAACAGCTTCCTGCATCTAATGCTAAGGTATAGGGGTATAAAATTTCCTTGACCTATAAATTTCGTTGAGAGTTTATTACTGAAGTAACTTAGTTTTTAGTAATCATTAAAATATGCCATTTGTAATTTAACGGATGGATGGGCCATGCATTGAAAATATAGCAATTTCAAGTATAAACGCAACGTTTGCTTACTCATTGCATTTAAAAAATCTTTGGAATGGCTGCTCAGATTTTCAGATTTTCAGATTGGTTAGTTTCAGATTAAGGTTGCATTGGGTTGTGAAGTTGGAATTATGAGTATTGGATCTAAATTTTCAGTGGTTTAACTAAATTTATGTCATTTGGAATAAGTAGATAAAGACGGAGTATTTCTATCTTCAATTGATGAGCAAATGCTTGAGTTGGGTTATTACTTCTAGTTCCAAGTGCAGTACGAGGAAACTAGAAAAAAGTTTATGTCAACAACAGTTGCTGTCTTGTTTCTTTGATGTGATTTCAGTTGTTTTCTGATGTGTAGATTTTTGCAGCGGCGGTTAAAGGGTTGAAGCCATCGTGAATTATTCACGGTTCTGATTATAAAGCATTTGGAAAATCTGGAGATTCAAGTCAGCTAGCAAGCAACTTTGATTTCTAGTCCCTGGAACCGCCATTGTATATTTGTTTTCATGGTTAAGAAACAGTTTGTTTTGAGTTGATGTTACCCCTGTTGTTTTGTTTACTATAGGATTAACCATCGTTGGTGATCCTCAATCAATTTAAAGAATTAGGTGCAATGTGAAATTCCTTCTCGTTAGCCTTTGATTCGTACGAAAAAGATTAACCAAAGTTCATTAAACGAGCCCTTTATCTATATATAATATACTATACACAACTAGGCTAAAAGACATAGTTTGCCTTTGGCGTTTGCTTTATAAAAATGTTTTAGTAAATTTAATTATCTCTAATTGTCAAATCCAGTTACTGCAACCATGCGCTCCACTCCACGTCCGTTCAATTAACTAATGATCATTAGCACTCTAAAGAAGACTGCAAGTTGTTAATATAATTATAGGTAACCTTAAAGCGTTGGAGAGTTGGTAAAAGTTTTTTTTTTTTTTTTTTGCTTAAGTAAGGTCATAAGTTTGAATTGTCTTCATGTATACAGCTGTTTAAAACTTGAGGTTAGAATTTTGCTTTCTGCAAGAGACCTATCCAGTTCAAACAGGAATTAGTCTAGGAATGAATGGCTTAATATATATATATATATATATATAGGTAAGTTGGTATACACAGTTTACAATAAATTCCAAATCGAACAATTTCTTTTTCAGTTAAAATTTATAAATGACAAAATGAATCATACCAAATTTGCGGATTTGGTGTTTCAGATATAGCTAGAAGTTCCTCCAAGTACTCAGCCCCTAAGTCCTCTAACACCACCATATCCCTATCCTTTTCTTTCTGCTTTTTGCTCTCGGCTTTCCTCTTCATTGAATGCCTCTTCTTAAGCGCTAAAACTGGCGAACATCCCTCCTTGAAGCTACACTTCATTTCTTGAAGAGACTCGTCAACTTTCTGTGCAGGAAAATTCAGCACTGCCATGGATCCTCTCATGGCAAATGCTGCTTGATCATACGCTAAAGCTGCAGCTTCAGCTGTATCAAATGTTCCAAGCCAAACCCTCACCCCGTTTCTCGTCGAATCTCTTATCTCCGCCGCATACTTGCCCCATGGTCGCTTTCTAACACCTCTGTAAACAGTTTCCTGAGTGGGTTCTACTTCGTCTTGAGGGCTATTTTCTTGTGAGCTCACCTCTTCGTAATTAGGACTAGTTGCCGTAGCAAATGAGCTGATCGGAGCTTCGTTAAGGACTCCAAGGAGAATCATTTCTTCAGAGTCATTTTCGTTGAAGGGAAGTGGTTGTTGTGAGTTATAAAAGAAATAACCAGAAGAGGATAAGGATGAAGAAGATTCGGAAGAGAACTGGGAGTAATTGTAATGGAAAAAAGAAGAATGATCCATTGAAATGGTGTTCGAACTTTGAATTGGTTTTTCTTTTCCAAAGATTACTGGCTGAGATGATCTTTATTTCATGGAAGCTAAAGAGTACAAGTATATATATAGACGCTGAGGAGAGGAGGGAACATTCTAAGATTAAAAATGGAGAAGAAAAAGACAGATTAGATGAATATGGCCATTCGGGGACCTCCAAAAGAGATTTTGGTCGTTAAAGGAGTTGATGACACGCACGTGGGTCAAAGGACCTAATTGAGCATGCGATGGCGGCTAATGCCGAATGTTTTCAGTGGTGACTTCATTTGGAGGATGGTGGCTCCAAGCCCTGCTGTGACCACTTTCCAAACAAGCTAGGTGTGGTCTATTTGGGACATACTTTTTTGTCACCACGAATTACTTTCTTTTGTCTTTCTGAACTATAGGATTCTTATTGAGGTATTAACACTTTTACTAATGTATATTTTATGTTAAAAAATTGGGAAAAAACTTGGTTTGGGTGAGCCCGTATAATTGAGATTTTGTCTCCTTTAATTAGGTTGTCTACGCAGATCTCGTCGCTCGAACCTGTGACCTCAGAGTTTTGTTGAGTGCAAGACCCATGAGCCCAGTGGTGAGAGGCGTGGATCATGCACCCAACAAAACCCTGAAGTCACAAGTTTGAGCGACGAGATCCGCGTAGACAACCTAACCAAAGGAGACAAAACCTCAATGATGCGGGCCCACCCAAATCAAAACTGATTTTAGTGAAATAATAATAATTTTATTTAATTTTCATAAAATTAAGACAATTTTAAATTCTATAACATAGTTAATACATAAACGTAAATCAGATTTTACTATGCAACTTTATCTTTTTTCTTGTCAAATTCGCTAAATCATTTATGAAATTGACTTCTGAGTATACACATAAATGTTCGAATAAGTATTCAAATAAATTAAGATAACTCCATAAGTGATAGAAAGAGGGTAACAAAAAAGTGATAACTCCTTTCAAACCTAAATTTATTTATAATAAAATTTAGATATTTTAGTAATTTAATTGAAATATTATTTTAATATCAATTTAAACTTTAATTAAAATTATAATTAATTCTAATTAAATAACAAATAAATTTAAAACATATTTCATATCTTATATTGGTCGTTATTTATTAAATATCTCATATTTAATCTTAAAATTTCTTAAACGTTATAATCAAATTCAATTTGATTAAATTACCTTTTTCTCTCATCATCTATTCTTTGTGTATCATGTATCCTTTAGGTCTCTAAATATATTGACAGTAGATATAAATTAGAATTATAAATCATTTTTTAGATTAGATAAATTAAACTCCTTTATTTATTTTTAATTATTTAATTAAATAATTTATATTCATAAATTAAGATTAATGTTTAGTGACACATTATAACCAATTAAAAATTAGGAATGTTAATGTGATTTTAACTAATCTTTTCATATATGACTTTTTTTTAATCTAATTCAATCATTTTATTAAATAATATTTTAATTAGACATAAAACATGAAAATGATATCTACTTTTTTTATTCAATCGTTTGAGTTCTTTATTAACAATAATGGATTCTATAATAACATTCGAAAGCTATATTTAAAGTTTCATTCCACATCCAAGGGATTTTCCAAACTAATACTAAATAAGAATAATAGAATATTTTTTAATTACTTTAGGATAATCAATTCTATCTTTATTTCTCAATTATTTTTATATAGTTCATGTTATATCTAATCGCTATCGTTGACAAATATATGTTATCAATAACACCAAAATGTAACAATTCTTATATGATATAATAAGTAACACCAAAAATGTTACAATTCTTATATAATATACTTTGGTGATCTCAATTCAAAAGATTACTTATATAATCATCATATTGAAAATTTTCATCAACATACAAGTAATATTTAAAATAGAATTCTCATATGGAATTAATTAGGTGAACTTGTTCTCTAATATGTGCCAATACATTTATTTAAGCATTAGTCTATGAGATTTGATTATTTCACTTATAAGGACGAAATATAATGTGTACTAATATTTTTAGCTCTATTAATGTCTAGTATTAATAGAATAATGAATAAGAACAATTTATAAATAATACATAAATGCAATATAAATCTCATAATCATGATCTCATTTTTTTTTATTTGTAATGTACACTTATCTCATAAACTTTATATATCAATTGATCAAACAAATATACATAAAAAATATTTTAAAATAATAATATCACTAAACTACAATTAACCGATTAGCTGTAAGACAATCAACATTTTCTTAACTGTATTGTCTTAAATGTATTGTATTAGAAGATTCAACAAATTGCCTTTTTAATTTCGTTGTTGCTAGGCCACATCGATATGTAACATTCTAAGTTGTGCAGACATCACATTTGATTAACGAATTAACACCCCATTTGTGCCAGCCAGTGTTTTAAAATTCGGACCAATCATCGAACCGGAAGTTTTACTGGTCACTGGTTTGACCGGTTCAACCACCGGTCGAACCGGTGTGACGTTATAATTATGTAATAATTATATTTAATTATATATAATATTAATAATATTAAAAAATATAAAAATATGCCAAAAATAAAAAAAACAAAACAAAAAATAATTTTTATTGAGCCAGTGGTCGGACCGATCCGACCGGTCAATTGACCGGTTCTCACTGGTTCAATTAAGAACCGGTTTTAATGGGTTAATCGGACCGGATAGCTGACCGGTCACCGGTCGAACTGGTCGAACCGGCCAGTCCGGTCCGATTTTTAAAACTATGGTGCCAGCCATATATAGATATATCTTTGTGCGATAATTAAGACATATGCTTCTTTATAATTATTGATCTAATGACATGAAGTACTGTTATTAACTACAACCCCTTGTTCGATATTGCTGTGAGGATTGGACTTTCGCTGCCACTATTAAAGAATATGGTTTCGGCTGTATCGATTAGAGGCGTTTAATTCTGACCTGATCAATTTTGGTATGGCTTCACTTCAGGTCTAAGGAATTAAAGAGTACTTTACTTGCTTTTTGTTTCCCAATGAAATTACTTAAACCATTTGTGGGGAAAATATGCTTACTCAACCATTAGAACCAATCTTTGGCGGTGAGTGTCTTTGAGTTAATTAACTAACTTGTGTAGGTATTGCTGATTGATTATTGAATTAGTTAAAGGAAAGAGTTCAAACACGGTTTAAAGAATTAATTCACTTGATAAAATCTACCCTTATTATGTTAAGTTTTTCTGCTGAATTAAAGAAGGTTACAATACATTTATTATTGATGAAAAAAATTAAATTAAGAATAATTTGATTATAGTTATGACTAGAAATCCAATTGAACATTTATTTCCAAAAAATTAACAATATATAGAAACAACTCTAATAAGAGATAAAAAGAATGCATTAAAGTCAAGAATTTGAACAAGATGAATTAAAGTTCAGGAAATTAAGTAAAGACAAGATCAAGATTTGAAAAATCGCAACGTAATATCTATAGCTAAATATTAGTTTCAGTGGCAGAAATTTTAGTTAAACGTAAAAATTTTACAAATAAGAAGAAAAATTTTATAAAAGGTGGTAAAACTTGATCGATCATGATTAAGACAACATTTAAACTAAATTAAATTGGATTAGATATGTTGACACTTACGTGATGTTTCTTGATAAAATATCAACTCCAATAACTCTTATATTGATAATACAAGAGCAATTAATTTCATATAGAAATATCAATTTAGAAAGTGAGTCTTGGAGTAATTGATAAAATTGTTCCTTTGTGATAAAAAAAGTATTTTTGTAAAATATAAAGAAAAAATTGCGAACATCAAAACTCTTCATAGACTCTCGTAGTGCAGGGATTTTTTTTTTACTTTTATAAAAATATCAATTTAAAATATTAAAATTAACCAAAAATAAAATAAAATAAAATTTGAATGGCTTTGGATATAGAAAATGAAATCTTTTTATGGTTGACATCATTTACATCTTAGCATATTTATGGCTATTATCTTCACCTTTTCTACTCCAACTTAATTATAAAAGTAGATACCATTTGTAAGATCTTAAATATAAATGCCTTGACACCTTTTGTTGAATGAAAGTATCATATCATTTCACAACTAAAAGAAGAGATAAAATTAGTAAACTAAACGTATTGGAATAATCAAATCATGCAAATAACACTTGAAAGCAAAAGGAATATGGCAAGATCGGAATTTAGGGGAGCTGGTTAGGGGCAGCCTTTGTAACTTCGCCCTTTTCTTTCAATTTTAATTATGAAAATTCAAGAAATGAACAAATATAAAACTAAAATAATGATGCTTTTAAAAACATATTCCCCTATTTTCATGTCATTGACTGATGAATGAAATGGAATTTGTATACCAAAAAGACTAGGACTAGGCAAAGAAAATTAAAAAAACAATTATGTTACCTATACCAAAGACTATGACATTAGTTGCACATTAATGTGACATGCAAATCGAAAATGATGGACTCCTCTTTGAATCAAGGTTCCTTCTAAAAGTGCAAAGTGCAACAATAATTACAATAATTGGTGAGAGTTTCGTTGAAATGTAGAGTATGACAAAATCCAATAGAAAAGTTACTGCAACGTTTTGTCAATTCAGAATACATAATAAAAACTTTGTATGTTTTTAGACTTTAATTGTTACTCTTGGGGTTTTATAATTTGATCGAAGGAGGTAGGTGGTAAGGAATAAGAATCTCATGCAATAATAATATTTTTGCGTACTTCTTTGAAAATTAGAACTTCAGTTTTTCTTCATCTTATCTTTAAGATTGAATGATTTATAAGCAACCTTAAGACACCAAGCATATAAAAGATAAAATGCCAACCTTGAAACACCATACTTAAATGTATATGATAGACAAATGGAACGAAAGTTCTTTTTTTTTTTCTAAAAAAAATGAAATTAGTACTCAAAAGTCGTCAGGATACCCAATAGAACATGTGATTTGAAATTAAAAGCTAAATAGTTTATATGGTTAATTGCAATTTGCAGTTATATATCGAAACGAAGCCAAAAGCAAGCAATAGAGAGTCATATTCTACTACCCTTTATCTGCTTCAAGAATGGCTTTTGCATGAACCTATTATAATCCTCGTTGAAAAAGAGGCTTGGACACCTCTTCTCCTTTACATCAATCAAGTATATGTTTAATCTAATTCTCGCACGTTTAGTTTTTGTGTAGTAAATTATTAGATAGCTAGGAAAGTAATTGGGATTACAATTCAGATAATGACAAACTATTCTTGACTGGTTCAATAATGACCAAGTGCACAGTTTGGCAAGAGGGGCCTTAAGTTAAGAGAAGTACTTCGATACACATGTTCAATTTTGATCGTAGATTAATTTACGAAGTTTCATATAACCATGTGGGGTTTGAGCCGGGACTTTCACCGGTCAAGTATTATCCTCTTTAGTCGCCAGGTTTTTTAGTGAATCCTATCCCCTTTTGAGGACATGCGGGAATCGAACCTGTGACCACAGAAACTTACCACTGAACTAACCACCATGCAATCTGTTTCGCCGAAACATTATCTCGACTAGTAATTTCGTCAAGTGTGTACAGCATGTCATAACAATTTTTATTTTCTTGACTTCATCAATCTTTACGTAATAAAAACTGAAAATATTGAAATAGATCTTGTTAACGCATGTAGAAGAGGAAAAAATTGTATTGTATTCATCGTTATTTTTTTTTTCAATCTGTTACTAAGCTTAT
>JANZLD010000003.1:50507615-50518110 GCA_026413575.1 Erythroxylum carthagenense
TCTCTACTGCCTTTATAACATTTATTAGGGTTGATTGAGGTAGTTAGGAGTGTTTATGGGGGTTTTATAGAGAGAGAAATGGATTTTAGCGATCGGAGAAGACGGAGGAGAGCCGCACGCCGCGACCTGCATGTGAGCTCTTGTGGCGACGAATATATGTTCGATCGCCGCGGCGAGCAAGTTGCAGGACGCCACAGCGAGCTCCCAATTTGTGATGCCGCGAGGAGAAAATGGTAGACGTCGCGGCGAGGTGACGTGTGGGCGTCGCGGCGAACGGATGAGAGTTGTTCGCCGCGGCGAGCAATTCTCACGCCGCGGCGAGCGACTCGTTTACGCCGCGGCGAGAAACGCTAGGCCGCGGCGAAGTGACTGTTTTATTCTATTCAACTGATAATATATAATTAATATATTATATATTCAGATATAGTTTGAAAGGATATATGCATTGATAGCAGTTTCTATTCTTCCTTTTTATACTTTTTGAATGTAAAAATTACAAGAAGATATTCAAATACTTTATTATGGAATAAGATTTTTAAAATATAAACATTCATAATGATAATTCATTATTTGGTAAATTATATTTAAAATCTCAAATTTTGTTTAATTTTATAACATTAGTTAGTACTGTAAAAAATAGTATAATATCTAATTTATTACAAATTGATGTGACTCATTGTATAAGTAAGATATATATCAAAACTTTAACTTAAATATATTCATAAATTAAAATTATTAATCGACCAAAACCCTAATTATAAGTCAGAATTTGATCTAGAGCACCAAACCAAATCGACTAATATTCATTTTGCCTAATTTTGTTTCATACAAAGAAGAAGAAGAAGAAGAAGAAGCAATTCCTTCCATTCAGAACTCATGAAAACTTGCTATGGGAACTAATCACAATCTTCGGGGGACAGATTGATTGCGTCCTAAGGAAGGTCCATGAAAGCGTTGATGTTTCCTATAGCATCTGAAACAAGGTCACTTACTACCTTCCCCTCTTTTCTCTTTAGACTATATAATCCAAGATAGTAAAATGATAATCTCTTTCCATGCTTTCGACTGTTGCCTTCGCTTATATTTTATCTGCAATCAACTACAACGTATGTCGTTTCGTTTCATTCTTCCTGTTGTTATATTTCTTATGAATGTGAGATGTTGCTTTAGTTTTATAATGTAGACCGTGCTAATCAGAAAGAGAAAGTTTGAAGCTGATTTAAAGGAAGAGATCAAGAAGTTGCAGAGATATGTGGATCAAATTAAGATACGGATAAGACCAAACTTTCTTTTATTTAAAATTTAGACAATTTAAAATGATATATTTATTAAATAGCATTGATAATGGCGCAATGTCGGAGACACAAAGTGAACATAGTGTAACTTGGTAGACAACTTGCGGACGACAGAACTCATTAATGGAGAAGAACTTTTGCAGATATTAGTGTTCCATATGGTGGTTTCACAGCCTAAAATTATCAATGACAGCGGTTGGTGTAGCAGCGTCATCGTGTTTTCTTGTGTAGTAACTATTAACATAGTCTACTACCTTAATTTGTCGATACAAAGCAGGATTCTCATCTGATACAAGCTCCTTTATGGGTCCATAAAGCCTGTCTGATGCACTGAAATATGTTGAGAAGAATAATGCCACTGATATTCTTGGGCCAACGTCTCTGGCCAGAACTCTATGCAAAGCACTCTTGAACTTGTCATTCGATACAAGCTAGTGCAAAAAGAATGCAAAAGTCTAAGACATATTTTCAAAGCTAGACCTTAATTGCCTAATAACCTACTTGGAGAAGCATAATAATGAATAAACTTTGCTTTTGGTTTTGATATCCTTACCTGCAGGAAGTCACCAATGTTAACTATCAAGGCTCCTGGAACCGGCGGAACATCTACCCACTTATGATCGTAGAGAACTTGGAGGCCTCCAATTTGATCCTGAAGAAGGATTGTAATAAAAGTAGCATCCTTATGTGGTGTAGTTCCAATTGCGAGCTTGGGCTGAGGGCATGCAGGATAGTAATGGCACAAGATGTAATGCCCTTCAGCACAACCAGTGTCGGTGAGATGATTAGACTTCAGCCCGAGTGCCTCTGAGAGTAACTCAAAGATAGTAATTCCAACTTCTCTAGCTTGTGCTGAGTATTTGATTGTTACATCCCTGTAATTGGTGGATGAAGAGGTGCATGTATAAAAGAAAACGAAAATTATTAGTGAAAATATTGGTGATCAATTGCATAAAACATTTGTTTAAAACATCAAGATGGATTAATAAGTTTATATAGATCAACATACTTATATATTTAACAAAAAAGTTATAAAATTAATAAACATGTATGTCTATTTAATAAAAGAAAGTTAGCCATAATTATCTTTGGTTCATGATTTTCTATTGATAATTTCGGCCAAAATTATTGGTTGATAATTGACAACTATTTCTTCAAAAAATTTACAAGTCGTGAAAACAATAGCATCATTTTAGTAGAAATTTCGTTAAGAAGAAAGGTCAAAAATTTGCAACTTTACGTTTAAGTAACAGAGGTAACACTTACAGAACTTGAAAATCATTTTCAATGGCTAATTACCTGCAGACTTCAGGAAATTCCTCAGGTTGAGGAGCATCTGGTGCCATGATAAAGTAACTGGTATCCCTCCAGTTTGCAGCTTTGAGATCGTAGAGATTAAAATTGCTATTGTACCTCACTTTTCTGGAGATATCTCGTGAATAGAACTTCATTTTCTCCTCGTTGGGTTGCTCGTGAAACTTACGGACTCCACCAATCATCTCCTCCAAGGTATCAGTGGAAACTCCATGATTCACAACTTGGAAGAAACCCCATTTCTCTGATGCCTCTAGAATTTCTTGGACAATCTGTTTACGTGCATTTGTATTTTCTTCATCATGCACGTATTTCAGGTCTATTACTGGAATTTGGAGACTTATTGGATGAGTTGCTGATGAACCCTGATCATCAGCGACTTCAGGATCAGGTGGCAAGACAAAGATGTCGGGAATTTTCTCAATTCCAGCATCTACAAGCCCTTTAACCCCTACTTTTGATTGGTCAAAGGATTGTAGCTTTGCTAGTCTATCATTTGCTGAATGTGGCTGCAAGGGTGAGGGTGCCATCTCCCTGTTTTTCTATCTTATATGGCTGACAAGGAACTGGCTTAGTGACTTACCATGAGAGCATATGGTTTATATAGGAAAGCACCGTGGGGGAACCTTTGGAATCACCACAGGGGATGCAACCAAAAACAAAAATGCTTTTAAATACCAAAATTTTCTGTACTACACTCAACCTCGGCTTATTTGACGGGCATTTATCCCGATAACAGTATATGGAAGAGCATTCTTTTGTCCAAAATAAAAAAAAACAAAGACTCTGAGATCTTGAGCTAACAGACGAAGAGTGACCAGCAGCTCCCCATTGCTTTTGGTAAAAAGTTTGCCTTGACTTGGTTATAATTGTTTGCATGTTGACAAGTTTAGTTACATGTTCCTTGATTATTTATCATAATTAATTATTTTTGACAAGATAATTCTAACATCTACAAATTAAAAGCATGTTTAATATATTTGGAACTGATGCTCTTTTGTACGTTGTGGTTGAACAAGTCATTGATTCTCCGTCTAGGATTGCCAGTTATTATGTCGACGAATATTGCCGGCTTATATTGGACTAATTCAAATGGAAAAATGCAAGAGGCAGGCAGTAGTTATCTTTAAATTATAATGGCCCTTGTGGTCATTGGAACTAAGAGTTATTTGTCTCTAAACAGTTTTGGGATTAAATAAGCATACAAGTGGAAGAAGCAGCAAGAACACACCATTTGCTAGCTCGCAAGGACTAGTTCAGTTGTCCCACTCGTACGTCGCCAAACTAGTAATTGCTCTTGCTTTCGTTACTTTTTACGGCCAACCGATTCAACAGAACTTTTAATGATTATGAAAATGTTCTCAAGATAAGTTGAAGAATATTGTCACCTCGACTTCTGTTAAAAACGTAACAGAATTATCATAAAAATTAGTTATTGACTTAACAGATTTTTTTTAATTTTTTTTGAATTATATAATAAAAGATACCTTTTTTTACACCAAAAAAAAAAAAGTCACACTTTTCAAATGTGAATTTTAGCAAAATATTTTAATCAGGCGGCAGATATGTTCACTACTTAACTACAAATTTAATCAGTTAATTCTGAACCTTAACTCTATAATTGTAAGCATAACAATGTTACATGTACAACATATATTGACCGTAGTATTATAGTTTATACAATTAATTTATTGTCTAGTGCTTGATTAACAATGAATCTTCCTAAAACTGGACATACCATAACATACAAATGTATGCTTTCGCCGGCTCTTTCAGTATGTGAGTCATTCCGTCGTCTCCTTAAAGTCTATTAACCAGCCAAAGGTAGCACTACCCGCGAGTGCTGTGGCGGATTGGCTGGGGCTCCTCTTCCCTTAATCGAGGTCTCAGTTTTGAATCTTGGGAATGAAGCTGTACTTGTGAGGGAGAGCTTTACCGTCCGCGAAGGTCCAACCCGACTCGAATCCGAATTAGACGATTGTTTATGTGACGTCGGATACCGGATGGTTTACACCGAAAAAAAGAAGAAGGTAGTACTCATTTTAAAAATGGAGTTCTAATTTGCAAATAAACAAATAGAAAACAAAAACGTTTCTTTTAAATACAATTTTAAAATGAAAAGAAGCTAATTAAAAAATTTAGAGGTGTAAGATAAAATGAATATATATGTTAATTAATTATATTTAGATTTAACTTAAAAATTATATAAACAATGTAAAATATAAACACAAATAAACATGAAATTAAGAGGTTGAAACAATGTTTCCAATTCTGCGCCATACCGGCCAGAATACAATACGAAAATAAAATCCTTGGCACTAGTCTTTTGTCTGGTACCGACTGGTACCATAAACCTTAAAATTACTAAGAACTAAATTGCAATAAAAAAAAACAAAACAAAACATCCCATACTCACGTAGACTCTCACATCTCAGTGCCATTTTCAATTTTCATTCGTCTCTCTGCCCTTTACCATTTTCATCGTTCTCCTCTCCCTCCTTCCAACGTCGCTGACCACTCATTGCCACCACGCCACCACCCATAACCACCGCTACTCTCCCCACCATGCCTGCTGCCTTGCACCTCTACCGACTGCGCCTATTGCTCTCCACCTCTGGCTAATGCCATGTCACTGCTCTCTACCTCTACCCACTGCGCTTGTTGTCTTCCACCTCTACACAATGCCACGCTGTTGTCCAGTCCACCATCGCTTGCCTGAAAACATGACATAAATCACCATTTTCATTTTCTAGTTCTAGACCCGACTTGACCTGATCAGACCTAATTGAACTGACCTAACCCAAATTGCAATTTTTGATTTTTTGGTGTCTTTTGAATTACTTTTTTCCGCTACCAAATTACAATCACATTGTGTTTTAGTTGTATAATATGTATTTTACAAACGGTTTGAAAGTTAAAATTGTTGGAATTGTTCATGTGAGTTGGGAATTTTGAGTTTGAAAGTTGGAATTGTTTTTGTGAGTTGGTTCGATTTCAATGTAATTTAGATATTGTCAATTTATAAAAAAGATTAGTGCATTGAAAAAATTTGGGTTTGAAAGTTGGAATTGTTTACATGAATTGGTTCAATTTCAATGTAATTTAACTATTTTCGATTTCAAAATTAATGCATTAAGTTGTTAATTAATTAATATGAAACATAAAATTTACTAATTATTATTTGTATATAAAAAGTATTTAACATATGATTAATCATTTAAATATAAGATTTAATATATAATTAAATCATTTAATATATGTAATTAAGTTAAGAAAATTAAATGTTTGCATTTTTATATTGTTTATTGGTGAATTATGTTGGATGAAATTGAATTATGTAATGTATATTAACTCCTCATTGTGGAGTTAACTTGAGTAAGAAACTAATGATATTGATTAAAATTAATGAATAAAAGATTGTTAAATTAAAGTTAGGAATTAAGATTTTAGTAACAATATTGATTAAAATTAGTGAATGAAAGATTGTTAAATTAAAGTTAGGAATTAGGAATTTAGTAACAATGTTGATTAAAATTAGTTAAGAAAACAAATTACTTATAAGCGTTACAAACTGAGTTGTATAAGTAAACAAATTATATTAGTTTATAGTTGAATTATGAGATTACATAAAGTAAGTTGTACAATTATAGTTGTGAGTTATGGTTGAAGTTGAATATGTTATAGTTGTGAGTGTATGTCTTTAATTTATAGTTGAATGATGTAATTATACAAAATGAGTTATATTATATAAGATGTATATGTGTATTGTGTAATTATGTATGTTGAATACTTGACTTGTTAGTTTTTGACTTGTTGGTGAATTGTGTTTGATGAAATTGAATTGTGTGTAATGTAATCATACAAAATGATTTATATTATACAAGATGTATATGTGTTTTGTGTAATTGTATACGTTGAATACTTGAATTGTTTGTTTTTGACTTATTGGTGGATTGTATCGGATGAAATTGAATTGTAATCATACAAAATGAGTTATATTATACAAGATGTTGTGTAATTGTGTACGTTGAATACTTGAATTGATAGTTTTTGACTTATTGGTGGATTGTGTTAGATGAAATAGAATCGTGTATGATATAATCATACAAAAGGAGTTATATTATATAAGATGTATATGTGTATTGTGTTAGTTTGGACTTTTGAGATAAGCAATACATATTTTATGATTGTGGTTGATAATGAAATTATATGTTCTTTATTTTGATATGAAGTTATTAAGTTGATTTTGATATATGTCTTTATTTATTTTTATAGATAAACGGAAGGAAGTTCAAGTATTCTTAATAATTCAACCGCTTTAGGAAGATACAATGATCCAGCTTGGACTTATACTAGATTGATCCTCGGAATAAAAAACCATACTATTTGCTTGTTTTGTAACAAGCATTTGAAAGATGGAGGAATCACTAGAATAAAGAATCATTTAGTAAGGTTAAAGGAGATGTGAAACCTTGTAAAAAGGTGAGCTATGATGTGAAATGGAAAATGAAGGCTTTGCTTGAAAAGTATCAGCACGAGAAAGATAGAAGGCAGAGATTGCATTACGAAATTAGTAGTGGAAGTTTATGTTAGTATTCAGGATGATAGTGAGAATATTGAAGCTGATAGTATTCCTACCTAATAGGAAGTGAATGTTGCATATAAACGTGATATTAAGAAAAGAAGAAGGCACATGTCTAATTTTTTTGCACCATAAACAACTCCCAATGTAACATCCTGTTACCTACGAGGAGGTTAGAATAGTAAATAAGAGTGACCAATGAGAGCTTAGAAAAGCATTTTTCATGCTCATGCATAATATGACATACGCATACATATAAATAGTGAATTTTTCTGCACATGAAAATAATTGTACATTCATTCATGAATAATTTAAGGTATAATTAGATTGAGTTGTGATTATTGGATAATTTTGAGAATTCGAATTTTATTTATATTGGAAATATTATTGATTATTGGAATTATGAATGTTTTTACATTGAAAATTTTACGGGTTAGTAGAATTGTATTATTTTTGAATTTTGGTGAATCTAGGAATAATTTCAGAAATTTTGAGATTTTTATGGATAATAGAAAAACATAAAATAGGAAAAAGGAATCAAAAGAATATTGGGGATAATTGGATTGTAAAGATGATAGTTGTATGGTAAAGAGGAGAGCTAAATGAAGTTAGTTTCAAAAGAAACTAAGTTAGAGTTTAGTTATTAAGAAAGTGACAAGTGTCACTAATTAGAAAATTGCTTTTATAATTCGTTAGTAGGGTTCTCTGAGAGTTAAACAGACTTAGTGAATTATTTAAGTTCCTCCTTCCTAGTCATCCTCTTCGGATTTCTTTCCATTACACGAAGTTGTTCACCAAAAACCCTTATGAGAGATTACTTTGCTTTTCCTTATTCCACAGTACTTCCCCATTGCTAATTGTTCCTTCTGCCCCAAGAAAAACCAGAAGTTGGTTAGTGTTCACAGTGGATACATGTATTTTCATGGAGTTAGGGCTTGAAGATAATTGAAGATTTTGGAGTTTTCCACAAGTAAATAGTGAATAAATCATTTAGAGTTATAGAGTTATGAAATGAATTCGATGAATTATTGTCATTGCATGAACATGACACTTACGTGTATATTCATGAATACTGTGAAAATGGAATGAAATTGTGGATAAAGTGTTATTTTAGTTTTGATGGATTTTAGTGATCAAGTGATGTGGAAATGAATTTTGGAGTTTGAAATAGCAATAAAATGGTGTATGAAGTGAGTGTAGAAAATCCAAGAATGAAAAGGTGGTGTACTCTGTTTCTTGTTCTTCTTCACTGTGCATGCTTATATATATGCGTGTGTATACATGAGGGGAAGAGTTTCTTAGAGATGATCAAAAAAGTGATATTTGAGTTGAAGGGTAGTTGTAAAATGATGGTTTGAGATAGGAATGAGTGTTTAAATGGAAGTTGAGAGGAAGAATAGTGATTGAGAATGAAAGTTGAAAAAGCAGAAAAGTAACAGAGTATGAATTGGATGAATATGAAATTTTGACTTTTGATGATTTTTTATTAAACTTGCATATTTTGGAGTAGTTTGAATTTATGGTGAATGAGTTGATGGAAATGGAGTAGAAAAGCTAGAAATAAAAATTTGAAATGTGGGTTTTTGAAAAAAATTGGAAGTCTAAATTTTCTAGGAATGAATAGTAACACTGTTGAATTTTCAAGTTGAAATTTTCATGAATTTTTTTGTGTTTATCTAGGTAGATTTTGATAAAATTGTCTTCATGAAAGTTGTAGATCTTTATTTTATCTTTCTATTGATATAAAGTATGAAATTTTTGGACTTTGTAATTGAGAGATATAATATTTAGAAGTCTGTGATATTACATGAGATGAGCATTCGGGATAGTTGCATTGATTTGAAATTTTGACCCTTATAGAAGCAAAATTTGTTTTTGGAGTCTTCATGGAAGTTGTAGTTCTAGAAGTCTTCTTCAAAATGGTTTTTGAATCACCTTATGCCCTTTTTACTAAGACAGGTTAGAGGAAGAATAGAGAAGAGAGGAAAGTCGCGATTGCGACATTGCGGGCAAGTGTGCAGCCTTCCCCCTTAATCTAAACATACTTCACTCTTTTAGCTATAACTGTTTCGTCCGACCTCCAAATGACTTGATTTTTGAAGAATTAGATTCATAACACATTTATCTATCTCTCCAAAAAAATTTATAGCTTTTGATTTTGATTTGAAAAAGATTGATTGAATCAAAGTGAGAGGATCGGTGGGAAGAGTATGAGTTAGATATTTTTACCAAACATGCTTCAGTACTTTGGTGATATCTTGATCTGTAGGATTTAGAATAAGATGAATTTTAATTTGAAGTAAACTAGAGATATACGTCTACAAATTTTCTCAAGAAGTCGAATTTTGATTCAGTCTCTAAGATGTTGAATTTCTGGATGGAAGTTATGTATAGTACATTGTTTTTTAATATGGATAACCCGATAATGTTTGAGGAATATCTTCCAAATTATTGAACCAAATTGAGTGATTTTGGTGTCAATGGAAAGATAAGACATAGAGGAACTTTTCTATAAGAGAGTATGACCAAATTACATCAGTTTCGCTTTCTAATTGAATGTGAACAATAGACCCGAAAGTGTGACTTGGAAAAAAATTATAAAGGGAGTCAATGAGAATGGAATAGAGATTTAATGGTTTCATTGAGGTATAAACCTAAGTATAAATTATACTTAGACGAGTTTTGAAATAGGAATGATTTTGTAATGAAATTCAAGAAAAGATACCCGGGATTGTCATGAGCATGCATTGTACATAGTTCATTTCATACATGTGCATTACTGAACAATTATAATTATGCAAAGTTGTAACGTTTGTGAAATGTGTATTGCATAAATGAACTGTGCAGGTTAGAACGTTCGCATTTAGACATCTTCAAAATTTGGAAGCAATTGCTAAATTGGAGCGTACTGTGAGTAGACCTAGATGGTCTCATTTCATTGTTTGTTTTGTTTGGTTTGATTTTTTTGTACTAATTGACTACTGAATGCCGATATGAATGCATCTTGATTGTTGATTCCGGACAGAAGGTCCGATGATTATGATGTTTGATTGAGATATTGAAGTGCTACTTCTATGTGAATGAGATGAAACAAGAGTGCATATTTTGATTGTTAGATGCCAAATCACGGTCCGATGATAAATGTGTTTGAATGTGCATTTGCATATGAATGAAAGTGTTTCCTCAACTTTAATGTTGAATACCGGACTAAGGTCTGATGATATGTGAATGTGATTGAATGAGAATATGCAAATGTGATTGATGCATTCCATTGCATGAATGCATGAAATATAATGGCAGTTGT
>JANZLD010000003.1:50557668-50575169 GCA_026413575.1 Erythroxylum carthagenense
CTCGAGAAGTACCAATCAATTATCAATCAATATATGCACATGCAGTTGCCAAATTAGACATGCACCCAAATCTTAACCATCCAAATTACCAATATGCCCTTCATACTGGTAACGGGATGTTACACCTATAGCCTCTTTTAAGCTTTCTCAGAATCTAGAAGTAAACCGAGGATGTCTATCAGAAACTATAGAGTCTGGAATCCCATGCAGTCTCACTATCTCATCAATATACTTCTTTGCTAGTACATACAGAGAATCAATCTGATTAATTTCTAGAAAATGGGCTGACTTCGTCAACTGATCAACAATGACCCATATAGCATTATGCTTTCCACTGGTCTTGGCAAAACCATCAGAAAATCTATGGTCACCTGTTGCCACTTCCATTTAGGGATGGACAATGGCCTTAATTTGTCAGAAGGTGCCTGGTGTTCAACCTTCACTTGCTGACATACTAGACACTTGCTCACACATTCCACTACATCTCTATTCATGCCTTTCCACCAGAAATGCTCTTTCAGATCTTTGTACATCCTAGTGCTACCTGGGTGCATGGCATAAAGCGCATAATACAATCATAAGTTCATCATCCCTCCCTACCACTTCAAATTTCTTCCCATTCTAAATTTCTTCTTAGAGCTTACTTAATTCTGCAACTCATGCTTGCAACTCCTTAACCTTTTCCCTGAGTATCGGTCTCACTCTGAAATTAGCAAGAATACAATTTGGTTCTTCTTGTTTCAAGCTTATTCTAAGCTTCACCATTTCTTCCAATAATGGAAAATAAACTGTTCGAACATGAGCTATATGGGATTTTCTACTCAAGACATCTGCTACCACATTTGCCTTTCCTAGATGATACTCAATCAATAGGTGATAATCCTTAAGCAACTCTAACCACCTTCTTTGTCTCAAATTCAGTTCCTTTTAGATCAAAAATTACTTGAGACTTTTATGATATGTAAAAATCTTCATTTGAACCCCATACAAATAATGTCTCCAAATCTTCAGAGCAAAAATTACTGCTGCCAATTCCAAATCATGGGTTGGGTAATCAAGTTCATAAGGTATTAGCTGCCGCGAGGCATAAGCTATCACCTTGTCTCTTTGCATCAATACACAACCTAAACCCTTCTTTGAAGCATCACTGTAAATTGTATAACCTTCATCTCCTATAGGAAAAGTCAGGATTGGAGCACTTATTAATCTGTGCTTAAGCTCCTCAAAGCTCTTCTAACATTCATCACTTCAGATAAACTTCTGATTCTTCCTCAACAACTTGGTCATCGGAGCAGCTATCATAGAAAATCCCTCCACGAATCTCCTATAATACCTTGCTAGACCTAGAAAACTTCTCACTTCTACCATTGTCTTCGGTGCTTGCCAATTCACACTGCTTCAATTTTCTTTGGATCAATATGTACCCCATCTTTCGATATCACATGTCCAAAGAAAATTACTTCGTGAAGCCAGAATTCACATTTGCTGAATTTTGCATAAAGTTCCTTCTCCCTCAGTGTTTACAATACTATCCCAAGGTGCTCCTCATGTTCCTCTTCACTCTTGGAATAAACCAGAATGTCATCGATAAACACTATGACAAATTGATCCAGATATTCTTTGAAGACCCTATTCATAAGATCCATGAAAGCAGCTAGAGCATTGGTCAGTCTGAATGGCATGACTAGGAACTCATAATACCCATAACGAGTCCTAAAGGCTGTCTTACTTACATCAGACTCCTTGATTCTAAGCTGATGATAGCCCGACCTGAGGTCAATCTTGGAAAAGACCTTTGCTCCCTACAACTGGTCAAACAGATCATCAATCTGAGGCAAAGGGTTTTTTAACAGTCACTTTGTTGAGTCTTTGGTAATCAATGCACATACGCCATGTCCCATCCTTCCTTTTAACAAACAGAATTGGCGCTCTCTATGGTGATGAACTCGGTCATATATACCCCTTCTCTAATAACTCCTCCAACTGTTCCTTGAGCTTCTTCAGTTCAGCTGGAGCCATTCTATACGATGGTATAAAAATGAGTGCGGTTCCAGGAATCAAGTCAATGACAAACTCAATTTCCCTCACTGGTTGCAAATCAGGTAAGTCCTCTGGAAACACATATGGAAACTCCTTCATAATTGGATAATCTTCTAACTTTCCTTCATCTACTTCAGTGTCCACAACGTTTGCCAAGAAGGCTTCACACCCTTCTCTCATCATCCGTTTGGCGAGCAAAGCCGAAACAATTCTGGGTGATGTTGTTATCCTATCTCCTCTAAAAATCACCATCTCACCATTGCCAAAGTCAAACTCTACCTCCTTGAGGCTATAATCTAACTTTGCACAATATTTCTCCATAGCATCTATGCCCAATATAACATCTAGACCCTTCAACTATAGAGGCAATAAGTCTACTACCAGTATAGCACCCTCAATAACCAGTTCATAGTCGTTATATACTTGAATTATTATCACCATCCCCCCTAAAGGAGTGCTAACCATCAAGGGAATATCCAATGGCACCAAATTCACATCATGCAAAACCATGCTTGCAGAAATAAATGAATGCGTAGAACCAGAATCAATCAAGACATATACTTCGGAATTAAATAACTGAGTCATACCTATGACAACTTTGAGTGCGGCTGCAGCTTCCTTGCTGGTCATGGCGAACACCTTGCCTGAGCCTGAGCCTGAGCCTGAGCCCTTGGCCTTCCTAGAGGAACAACCTTGTTTGTAGCTCGAGAACTACCCACCTTAGTGACTGGCCTAGTCCCCCCTGTTTTACTCTCTTTGGGGCTTGCAACTATGACCCCTCTTGCCTTGTTGCTTGGGAACAATCCTTGATTATGTGTCCCTTCTCTCTGTATTGGAAGCATGCTCCAAGTAACTTGAAGCACTCTCCTTTGTGGAGTTTCCCACAATGCTCATATTAAGGGTTTGTGTATCTACTCCTTCTCGTCCTTCCCGTGCCTCCCACACTTGAGGCTTGCCCTGAAACTGCCCTTGCCTGCTTGTTCTTGGCAGGTCCTTTACTTCCCACTTCACTCTGCATATGTTAACTTCGTGTACTCCTCTCAGGCATTGGAGCACTCATTCTCTTTTTAGAAGATTGCTCCCAATTCTTCCTGTTCCTGCTTACTTCATTCTTTATATTCTCCAATTTCTCAGCTTGGAGTGCAATATCTACTAACTACTGGTAATTACAAAAGTTATGGATCGGGACTTTCTCCTTGATCCCCAAATGAAGTCCTCCCTCAAACTTGTGACACTTATCTTCCTCATTGGCAACAATGTTGGCCACATACCGTGATAGTTAGGTGAACTTCAGCTCATATTCACTCACACTTATGTCTCTCTATATGAGATTTAGAAACTTCCTAGCCTTCTCTTGTACATAAACCCTCGAAAGGTATTTCTTCCTGAAGACTTCCATAAAATCTCTCTATGACAGTACTGGAGGCATAATCTGACTATGAGTCATTGATTCCCACCACTGGAGTGCATCCCCCTGTAGCAAGCTGACTGTATAGTCTAGTTTCTCTTCATCAGAGTACTTCATCTGAATTAGGACTCTCTATGTCCTTTTCAGCCACGCTTCAGCCTCTTCCAGATTTGTAGTTCCGTTGAAATCTACCGCTCCATACTTTCGAAGCTTATCATACTACCTGCTCCTCTCCACTGGAGCTTGAGACCCTTGACCCATGGCGTAAGTGAAAGCTTAAGCAAAGGCTTGAAAGAAATGCATATCCATGACTTGAGGCATAGGAGGAGGCGGTGGAGGCACCTCATGTTGCACACTAGGTGCCTCAGAATTCGTAGCAGAATGTGTCCCCGTATCTTGTGGGACATAAGATTCATCTGTGCTCCCTTGGCGAGAGCCAAATCGAGTCCGAGCTTCTCGAGTTCTTTTTTAAGGCGGCATAATCGCTCCTTCAATTTAAAACCATTGAAAATCTTTAGTTCATGCAAAACAGTTTCAAATCATGTAAAACAATTCAAAACAATGCAAGTTGTTCATTTAAAAACATGTTCATTTCATGTCCTAAACTACCCATTTCATACCTAGGATACTCTTAAACCTAGTCGCTCTGATACCACAACTGTTGGCTCCTATTTTCGGAGCCCAACATTTGGAGTCATGAGAACGTAAGCCTATTAACCTGTAGGGTTACTTCAAAGAACCCTCATTTGCCATCATACCACATGGTGGTGTACCCACACTAGTCAATCACCAAATTATGATTTGATTTCTTCAAAAAAAATTATAGCTCTTAGTCTTTAGTTTATTTTTAAGCAAGAATCACCTCAATCGGAGCTCTATAGATGAATATATGCTTAAGAAACAAAAGTATGTTCATAGCCCAGTCATTCTCTCCTAACCGACCCCTCACTTCCTTTTCATTCATCTTTCTCAAATGAACCTTAAAGGCTACCAATTTTTGTGTACAAATGGAAAACTGTGCTAGAAATCTATTAGTTCAAGAATCACTTTATTTGGAGGTCAGGTTGTGAAGTTATGGCCGAAAGAATCAACCATGCTCATGTCCTCAATCATGTTGTACTTATCTTGGGACAATTGGCATAACTTTCACTAGAGATGTCGAATTGAGTTCATTCTTAGACTATTTGAAAGAAGACTTCTAGATCTACAAGTTTCGTGAAGCTGAAGTGAAATTTTTTCATTTAGAGGGCCAAAATATGGGCCATATAAAACTACACGGATAGACCGTGTAACCTTCAGGTGTAACAATTTTTTTGCATCAGGAATACACGACCAGTGTGAATCTACACGACCTGACCGTGTAACCTTCGAGTGTAACAAAAATTTTCACTCTCCAAGACTCCTTCAATAGATCCTAAACTCATTCTAACATCCCTTTTACTCATAATCTTCCCAAATCGAATGAATCTAGTGTGATATCACTTCATATACTCTAGTCATTCGGTATAAACATCCTATGCAACATTACCGACTTATAACGATCATATCTCTCAACACCGATATCCAAAATTTGCATACTTTATATCGTTGGAAAGCTAGAAAATAAGCTACAACTTCCATGAAGACAACTTTGTCAAATTCATCTTAGATCATTGCAGTTTTTCCCCTAAATTCAGAACACAATTCCTACCCCTATGAAAACTTGAAATTTGCAATGTAAAGACTTGAAAATCGTAAGCAAACATAATGTATATACATTTCATTAACATAAAAAGATAAAAGTTTTACAATGCTTTAGTGGGCATTTCTAGCCACCTTACATCATAATCCAAAAATACAAACTTTACAAGAACAATAATTTCTCAAAATGCGACTAAAGCCTTGTTTTACATGATTTAACTTCAAAAAACAAACTATGCAAATTGGAGTGATGCCTTGAGTCTCGACTTGATCACTTGATATCTTGCTCATTACGTATAGATGGGAAGGAATGGGGGTGAGCTTAAAGCTCGTGGGTAACAATTTTATAATCGGTAACAAGCAAAAACCATTGACCCTCATGATCATAGCAAATTCTCATGAAAAACCATAAAACCTATATTTCTCAAATTCTCAACTTGTTAAAGCAATTCATAACTCACATAAGTCAAACAATCATTAAATTTGTCAACACATATAAACACATAAGCACATCATAATGGTTTGGGCAGATCCATAAATATGATGAACTACACAATTCTACGTAATGGTCCTGTGTAGTTGTAAACTTGAGGGAATCCATGCAGGAGCTCTGTGCCACTAGCAGACAGGTGGGAGAAGCCTTTAACTTGGTCAACATGCATGTAACATTCTTGAATAGACTACACCAAACCCACATAACATGTAATTTATGAACTGAAAACAGTTTACCCAATTGGCACATTTTTGGAAACTTGATTTCATATACTTGCTATTCTTTCAAAAATCATTTCCATCATCATTTCATAATTCTACAACCAAAATTCTATACCAAGCATAATCCCTTTCTCAAATCATTCACAAGCAACAAATACCACAGCTATGAAGCAATTAGCAATCATTCCCATATCAACTCAAAATGTATTCACAAAAATTCACATACAAAAACATGTGGCAACATTCTCAAGCATTTAAAGAACAATAAATGCACCTTTATAAGGTAGTTGGAAAATCACTTAATTCCATTTATTTGAAGAATATTTATGGCTTATTAACTCAATTATAAAAATATAATCCACCTTAGTTTCCTTGCTTGAAAACTTGCTTAAGAATGTTTCTCCTTTTGCCTCTCTTGCCTCTCTTCAATATTGGCAAAAATTCTCATTCAAAATGAACTCCAACTGAAAAACCCAAAGAAACCTATGCATGAAATTGATCCTAGAATACTAAAACCCATGCATTTCCTACGCTCTTTGAACCAAAATCCTTCAAAAAATCTAAAAGATTAAACATACACTTACCTTGAATCTTCACCAAATAATGAGTTTCTTAGCTCTGATTGAAGCTTTAACCTTCTTCTTCCTTTTTCCCTTCTTGCTCAATCACAAAATCTCTCTTGAAGGCTAAGAAAAATTGAAACCTAGATGACCTCCCTTCTTTTCTCTTCTTTCTCTCTTTTTCGTGCTTCTCTCTTCTCTCTTTTCTCATTCACATTTTGGCTTCTTCCAAATGCAAGATAACAATTTTTCTCCCCTTTTATACCTTAATGATTGCACAATGTCCATTTTGCCCCTCCTTTAATGCTTTAAGACTTTTCAACTTAAGTGATCTTTCAATAATGCCCCTCATGCAATCTTACCACCCTAACACTTTAATTCAATTAACCTATGTCATATAATCTCACTCACATTAACATAATTAATCACTCCAAAATAAATTAATCTATCAAGACCTCAAAATTAATCTAAATCATGCTCATTCATTAAGAAAAAAATCAGGGGCTAACAAGATGTGTATGTAAGAGCTCCACGTTTTGAAACAAGATTTGGTTGTAAGACAAGAATGAAAGTTAATAATGTGAAAACTGGAAATTTTTAAGTGATTTGATTTGTTAAGGATCATAATCATTATCTTTAAAGTCCTAAAAAAACACATTTGCATAGAAGTCACATGTTGATATCTTCTATTGCAAAAATGCAAATTCAAATAGCTAATGATTTAGGAATTCCACCAAAAAAATCCCATGATCTTTTGGTAAGACAAGCAGGTAGGAGAAATAATCTTCGCTTTATTCTGAAGGATTACAAGAATTATTTAAGGTCAAAAAGAATAAAAGATATGAAAAAGGGAGATACAAGTGGCGTGTTAGAATATTTGAATAAAATGCAATTTGAAGATCTTAATTTTTTTTATGCCATTCAAGCGGATGAAGATGATTTGATAACTAATATATTTGGGTTAGACGCAAAGATAAGGAATGATTACTTAGATTTTGGTGATGTTGTTTGCTTCAATACTACTTACAAGAAAAATAATAAGGGTTGTTCATTTGCTTTGTTTGTAGGTGTGAACCATCACAAGAAAACAACAATTTTTGGTATTGCACTACTATACAATGAGATTGCTTTTACATTTGAGTGATTGTTTGACACATTTGCTCGAGTAATATTTGAGAAAAAGCCTACAACTATTCTTATTGATTAGGATACGTGATGACAAAGTCATTAGTTTCAAGATGGCTTGAAACTCATCATCGACTTTGTAACTGACATATTTATCAAAATGTTGCAATCCATTTGAGTGATGTTTTTCTCAGTTCAAAGATTTTTTATAGTATTTCAACTCATGCATATATGACTTTGAAAAAGGAGAAGGTTTTTTCAGTGCATAGAATGAGATGCTGCAAAAATATGAACTTTAAGATAATGATTGGTTAAAACATATGTTTCATAGAAAGGAAAATAGGCTTTGGTTTATGGATGTCAAATGTTTTGTACAGATATGACCACCATGCAATGAAGTGAGAGCATAAATAGCTTTGTAAAAAGGTACGTGAGTTATTAGCATAATTTTTTAAAAAATTTTAATCACTTCTAGAGGTTTATTGATGATCATCGATTTGATGAGTTAAAAGATGATTTTAGAAGTAATGTAGGCACTCCAGCATTGTCAACACCTATTTAAATTTTAAAGCATGTAGCTAGTGTCTACATACCATAAGTGTTTAAATGTTTTCAAGATTAATGGAATCATTCTCATGATTCTAGTTTTCGTCTTTGTGGCAAACATGGTACAATTACAAAATATGAGATCACTGTTTTAGGGAAGCATTACTTTAATATGGTCACTTATGATTCATCAAAATGATGAAGTCTATTATAGTTGTTGAAAGCTTGAGTTTGCTGGCATTTTATATTCTCATGTTTTGAAGTTTTTTAACTTGAAAAATATTTTGAGAATGCTGAATCCGTACATTTTGAAAGGATGGACATGGAAAGAAAAAACATAGTACCTTGATAGTAAAAGCTCCACTATCAATGAAAGTGAATTGGATCCTAAAATGATGTCAATTATAAGGTACAAAGAATTATGTGCATTAAGTATGTGGTTGTTTACAAGAGAAACAGAGAGGGGAGATACTTGTAAAATTGTGAAAGATCGCCTTCCAAACATGTTGAAGATGATTAATGAGATGTTGCAAAGTGAAACATTAGTTGATGAAGAGAACCTAATAACACAAGATGAAGAGTTGACCTAACGGTCAAATCCTGAAATCCATCTATTCAATCAACAAGAGATTAATTTTGGTGAAAGGAATAAGATTAGAGGTGTCAAAATAAAGACAAAACCTATATCAAGTAAGAGATTGAAGGGCTTAGAGAAAAGTTTAAGTAAAAGAAAGTGTGTTAAAAAATGCAAGAATTTAGCAAATATGGCAGATTTGACACCCATACCCCTTTCTAATACTCAGATTATATATTTGTTGATTTTATGTTTTCAAACCTTTTAATGCATACAATTTATATTATGATAATTTCAAGTATTTTTTGGTTTAAATACTTTATTCAGGATTTTGAAGAAAATTCCCAACATCCTATATTATGTCCACCATACAATATCCCATATTACATCAAGTTCAGGTTAGCTCTTAGTAATTAAAAATGTCCATATGTTATTTTACTTGTTTTGAATATTTTTTTTTTGTTATGACACATGGAAAATGTAGCCACTTGCTGTTCTGATGGATTTTACAAGTATAGTTTACACTCATCAGAGAATGACTGGAGACTTTAGACCACATTCTCAGGTACTATTTGCAATATTTTCTTTTGGATATATGTTTCTAATCGTTTAATGATTTCAATTTTCTATTTATAAATCACTTGGTTATGAAACATACCAAATGCAGCCACTTGGGGTTTCTATGGATAACACAAGTACGATTTACACTCATCATCATTCTGGAATAAATTCTCAGGTAGTATTTGTAATATTTTCTTTTTGTAATATGTTATTATTATTCTAATGATTTATCATTTTAGGCCATTGATGCATAAACAAGTAAACGAAGTTTTACTGCTATTATCTCACCTTCAATGCTCATGACCGATTTACTTATGGTAATCTTTTTTAAGTTTTTTCTTAAATTCAATTATTGTATTTCATTTTAATGTTACATTTTATTAATAATTGCATTTCATGTTAATTTTACATTTTTTTAATAATTATATTAATTATTTTGATTGATAGGCACAAAAAACAGTTGGTTTTGAGAAAATGGGAGTTGGAATCAAACCAAACAATTTGGGAGTTGGTATTTGCAATGAGAACTGTGCTTGTCCTCTTCCATGCCTTGGTGAATTTTTTTTTTTTGTAAAAGATGAGTCAAATTCTAATGCAATGTTAGCTTAAACTGCAAATCTTATTATTCAGGAACACAAGGAGAAGGTCACTCATTTAGTGCAAAATGTTAATAAAACAACATGTTCTTATATGTTATTGTGTTTATTAGTATTCTAGGATTTTGAGGGTTAAACGAAAGACTTTGTTTTCTTCATGTAAGTCACGGCCGTGCAAGTGGGTTGTTTTCAAAATATGAACTGCACAATTCTTCTTGTTTAATTTAATGCCACATTCACAAATTAATCCAATTAACATTCATCCAACATCTATGCCGATTTCACTCAATTCATATTTATTCAAATGGCAACCAATTTTATCATATGAAAGCAAGTACAATCAAACTAAATTCAACACAACAATTCCCCCACTTTTACTCAAGCAAAACAAACAATACTAGAATATAAAAACAAATAATGAAAATAACAATTTTCCCAAATAATAATATAAGATATCAACTATCATTTCAAGAAACACAACCTAAGAATTTGAAAGTTATAATACTCTATGAACAAGCTATTCTTTACATATTTAGCCTAAATTAATAAGCACTTCAATTCAAAGAACCATCAAACAAGTGTAATAGATACTCACTCCACTTTCCATCCTCTCAAGCATTTAAAGGTGTGACATCTATTCACTCATCTTTCATTTTATATAAGGCATCGACTATAAGCTTGCTTACTAATCCAATATCCACCACTCATATCAAACACAAGCATCAATCTAAAGGTCTTTATTTAGGTTGTAATGAGGATGAGCTAAAGGTAGGCAAAAAGAAAATTGTAGTTTAAAACCACAACACAAACTGAACATTTAAAATATTATAAAAGAATGACCATAAAACACTCAATTCTTTCCTCTCACTTAATAAAATTAACACTTTCCATTTTTACTTTTCTCTCCTCTTCTCATCATTTTCTAATCATCTTCTCTTCCTTCCTTTTCTTTTCTATTTTTTCTTTTCCTCTCTCTTTTTTTATTTTCTTCTTTTTTAACTATATTTTTCCTTTTTTATTTATGAATATAAGACAAAGAAATCAAGAGAAGAGAAATATAGAGGAAAAGTAAAAATCTCCACAACCATACCCATCCCTAATGCAATAACCAACTATATGTTATGATTCTCCCCACACTTATTCCCTAAACCCAATTATACCCATTCAAATGCTCAACTTGCCTTATGGTAGGTACAACGAAGGAGATAAATAATCAAGGTCAAGGCTCATATTTAGGTTTAAAGAAAGAAAAGATGTCATGTTAAGCTCGAAGAGGGTTCACTAAAGCTAACATTATGGTGGCCTTTTAAGCAAAAGGGGTAAATCCTAATTGGCTTCATCATTTCAAAATTTGTATAAAATTGTGTGATCTCAACTAGTATTTGCAAGCAAGTTCTAGAGTTCCTTAATCATGAAAGAACACTCTCAATAAATAACTATAGAATTTGGTGTTTAATATTTCAAAAAGACTCAAAATCTTACCAAATAAAAGGTGTCATTCATCTATCACAATAAGTTAATGTCCTTTAAACCGAAATCAAAGTCAATTAGTCTAAGCATGGAAGTATATTCATTCACTCATATTATGCATTTCTAATCTAGATTGAGTTCATTTAATAATCATGCATCTCTAACTACTAAATGAGAAGACAAACAAACAAGACACAAATAATCATTTTCTTCTTTTTTTAAACTAAAACCCCCGCACTTGAACATCACTTTGCCCTCAATGTGATAAGAAAATGAAAGATGGATCTAAGAGTGAAAAGAACGAAAGCAACAACAAAGACGAAAATGAAAGGAAATTAAAACAACAACTAATACAAAGGGAAAGGATAGAAATATGATACTAAGATGGGGGTGGAGGTTGTCCAAAGTGAGCAATCAAATTGACCATGAAGGTTCAGATCTCCGCCATACTGGCTTCTGTCATTTGTTCGTTGTTCAAATGCTATCAATTGATTTATCAATGATTGATACTCCACGAAAGTAGTTGAAGAAGTCTGATGCATATGTTAAGGCAGTGGAACATCATCTTTTTATTTAGCTTCCATTTCTACAACTCGAGCTCGCTTCTTGCTTGAAGCTAAGAACATAGTAATCGCCTTGCCGCCTGATAACCTTCATCGACACCAAAGATTTCAAGTCAAGAGTCGAGTGCTCGAAACTAGCTGCATGGGTATTCTCTAGGTTAGCAAGCCAAAATGTTATGCAATTTGGGTAACAAATGCTCCAACTACTATTTTACTTATTGAGCCACTTCATTTAAGTGCAGACTTAACCAGCTACCAACATTAAAGGGTCTAACATGTACCATACTCCAAAAAATGAATAATTCAGTTTTAGAAACTGCCTCATTACTATCTCCTCTACCGAATAGTTAAAAGTTAAAAATTGATGGAGACAGCGAAGGGCAGGTTCTACGATGGAAAATAATTTAGACTGATTGGGGGAAAACACTTCCCTAGAATTGGTCACTGGGGACCAAAAGTTGCTAGCCACCAAATCGCCAAGATATTTATAGAAATCACTATTTGGGGGCTGAAAATAGCATTTATCACTTCTAAAGTGATCACATGATATGCATTCATTAATCAAAATTTAAGACTCCTCGCAATGTCGCTAGCATTAGTTTCACTAACTAATTCTAAAGTGGTCATAAACTCTAATGTCAATTCCACATATGAAAATTTCCTAAATTCAAAAACTTGTTCCCAACCTATATTTCGTAACAACTCATGAACTCGATTAAATATTCCTAATTCAATAAGTGCTTGAAAATCTAAAAATCTATTCAGAATAATTTGACGATCCTTAAGAAAGGTATGCCTTTGCTGGTGCTCTCTAGTTTGAAAGTCGAGGCATGTGATACCTAATTTGGCTTTTATGGTGGAGATGAGGGAACTCATGGTTATTTCATTCTTAGAGGCATATCTGGATGTCTCAGTATAGGTGATGTTGTTCTCCTGTTTGGTTGGTATGGTGGACGCACAGGCATGCATTGTGCCAAGGGAGGTGACGCACGGCCTTATGGCGTTGAGTGGAGCGATAGTAAAGATGGCACGATTGTGCGTTGGCCAAGGTCTGGGGGTATGGGTGTGTGCCTGTAGGATGCAGTTCGGGAGAGTGTGAGGGTGTGCGATACGGCAGGTGAGAAGGCATACGCGGTCGTGATCGGTTTGAAGAGCACCACACAAGCGTGCGTTAACAAGGGGGTAAGTTGACGGTGCTGTGCGACTAACTGGGTGCGAGGGTGTACGGCTACGTGATAGACTACGGATGGAGACTGGGTGAGGAGTGACGACTGCAGGTGGAGAAGAAGCCGAATGAGATATGGATACAAGGAAAAGGAAATGAAAAGATTAAGATAAATAGGGAAAGTGTTTATTTAAAATGTGCCCATGACTGAGGAGTCACGAGTGTGTGACTCCTCATCTCGTGACTCCCCAGTCACAGGTGTACCTCCCCATTCTATGTATGTTTTGTGTTAAGTGCTTGGATTTTATGTCATGCATGCATATTATAGATTATTATCATTATCTATGAATTTTTGTAACTCTACATTTTTTATGAGTGACAAATTGATGATAGTCATTTCGTTTAATCCACATTGATGATATTTTTATGCTTTTAGATTAGTTTCACCTAGTTATGTATGACACATGCATGCTATCAATGTTTTAATTATGTATGATTAGTTTGGATGTGCATATTATTGTAAAAGTGTTATAGCATGATTATATTGTCCAAATGGAAGAATGCTAAATTAATTAATGTGGACTAGTACAATCTTACGAAGATTATCATAGTACTCATGTGCATGTGATATTAGGGCCATTTATGAGTTGAACATTATATTACTAATTGTATTATGAGCCTTTACATTCATTCACCAATTATACCCAAGCCTATACATTAGGCATATAACCCACTATAAAACATATTTTAAACTAATTGATGTATTCTTAATATATTCTTCTATGATATCAATTTAAGAATTATGTGGTGGTGTGTGACAAAAGTTGGTGAATTAGATTTGACAAATCTTAGACTTTATATTATGGTTTGTTCTTATATTTCAGCAATCTATTTTGGAGCTATGATTTTCAATTAATTTCTATCATCTTTAAGGGATATTTTTCTAATTTTATTGTTAATATAAGACTTAAAGTTATGTAATCTTGTTTTGGTTTATTAAAACATATTGATATTGTCAATTTATAGGATATTATTTATTTCCCAAAATTAACACCTGAAGCAGTTAAATTAGCTAAATATTTTCAAGTTCAAGTTTGTATTATGGAGACTAATATATTAAGATCATTTGAGCCATCTTAAAGTAAGACTATTGTCTTAAGGATTTTGTGAACATTGTTGAGGCAACTAGATAAGAATATACTTCTCCTTTTTGTTTTGTTTATAAGTTGATGGAGACACTAATAAGGTTTCTAATGATTTAATTGATTCTTGTCATGATGACTCTCATTAGTCAATCTGGACTTTTGACTTACTAGATTATATTGGATGTTTATGTTTATTAAATGCCATAAAGCTTAGTTTATATTAAAAAAATTTTATTTAAAGCTAATGAATTATTAAATAAAGTACTCATAAAGCTTAATTTTTTATTAAAAGATCAAATTTAAAAGGAATAACATATTGAAAAGTGTTTAATTTTTTAAATATTTTTTCAATTTAGTATCCAAGCTTTTAAATTTTTCAATTGAGTGACCAACCTTTTAAAACCTTAACAATTTAGTTCAAAAGGTTATTTTTGATGATATAGCATATCTACTAAATGCCTTATGGATGTCCATCCATTAGTCACATTAGCAAAAACTAACGTTTTGAACTAAATTGTTAAGGTTTTAAAAAATTGGCCACTCAACTAAAAAATATAAAAGCTTGAACACAAAATTTAAAAAAAATCTCAAAAGATTGAGTATTTTAGGATTGGTTACCTCAATTTAAAAATAATGAATTAAATGTGACGCGGGTTAAACTAATAAAAATGTAACATATAATTCTTTTAAATATAAATAAAAAACAATAAATTCAAAGATAAAATAAACTTTTCATTGATAAATTTTTAAAAATAAATATAAAATTTTCAAAATTTGACTATTGATTTTTATATTATTGGATAGTCCTATCAATATAGAGTAATAAGATAAAATGCAACAATCCTAAAAAGATGAATAAGAACAACAACAACAATAACAATAATAACAACAACAATAACAACATCAACATCAACAACAACAATAATAATCATTATTGTCGTCATCATCATTATCATCATCATAATGTCAAAAATGATTTGAAGTTGAAAATATTTTTTTAAGTTGAAAATATTTTTTAAAAAAGTTAAAGAATTGTCTTAAAACTTTAAAGATTCAAAGAGGTCAAGGTACAATAAATACAATGATAAGATACTATTACAAAAACACCAACTATTTCCATTACAAACAACATTAACAAGTACTGACATATATTTATCTCCAACCCTTGAGAATTGATTAAAACTACCTTTGAATTTAATGCTTGAGTAACTACTTCATGTTGTTCTCTATATTATTGTCCAAAGATCTTCCATGATCTAACCATACTCGAATTACAGCTCTTTGCTTTTTAGTTATGATATAGTTGCTCCTAGCAATTTTTTCGTAGGGTTTTCCACTCTTTGGAAACATCTACATGACTTATTAGTAAACATACAACTTAAATATCGAAGACAGATGTATTTGTCCTCCTTCTCGACATCTCAATTGTATTAAGATATTACCTTAGCAAGCTTGGGCTGGAAAGTGGCCCATTGGTTCACTATAATCCATTTCTTCACTTTAGCATTCTTTTGGAAATTGCTCAGTATACGAGCTCAAAGATTGGATTGGCATAAAGACCCCACTTTACTCAAATTGTCATAGTACAATAAAGCTCTTTCTCTATTACCTATCTTACATTTTAGGAGTTTGATAAGGTCTTTCTTAATGAAGCTCTTCCTTGTAACATTTAATATTTTCTCTTTTATGGATTCATTTACATAAAATTACCCCTCCTTCCCTAAATTCCAAGTCATCCAAGTCTTTCCACGGATGACTTAGGACTATTCTTAATTTTATTCAGGAGACACTTTCTCACTAGAATCTTAATGTTTCTCTCTTTCAAAGTAAGCCTATTTATAATAAACTAGCTTCAATTTAATACCACCAAAATCTTTTTGCAGATCATTAAGAGTTAAGCTTGATTTTATTCTTGAGCTACTTTCTTATTTTTGAAGTCACTCTAACCATGATAAGAAAGTAAAAAAATCCCATGGCTAATTTGTTTTTAAGCCACTTCTCATTTCTTTTATTAACTGAAATTATGGGTAAAAAAAGTACTAAATTTTATAAGAGTTAATGCTAAAGTCGGTATTTCATGATCTAACTTCACTAAGTTTTTTAGGTCTTATTAGAGGTTATATTTTTAAAAATAGGCCTTTACTTACTTTTTGTTGTTGTTTTGTTTTCAAATGAGATAACTCCATCATTAGATTTTTAGTTATATGTTTTGATTATAAATCTTCTCTTCCGTCTCCAAACAGTTCTTGTGATTGATTGAGTTCATCTATAAAAATTCAAAGTGAATCCAAAATGAGACAATTATGTAGCGTCAGGCAAAAATTGTTCACATGCATTGAACACATTGTCTCAATTGCTAAATTAAAAATCATCGTTTAATTATTCCAATCAAGGGATAAACAGACAAGCAAGTATACCAAATGTTGTGTATTTTTTTTCCCTTCTTTTTTTCCTTTGTCTCCTAGGAATTAAAGTGCTTACCCTTTTGAATATATTCGTAATGGGGGAGTTGATTCCTTGCCTACTTTCTATTCATACAATCAACTAGGTTAGATACTTCTTTCACGACCTTACTTCAAAATTGAGCGGTTGTGAACACAAGAAAAGTTTGAACGTAATATTGCATTAGACAATGTTGAATTTGGACTTTAACAAAAAAATATTAAAATTGATTACCGCTATACTTTAGACCGTAAGAAACATTGTAAGCTTACACAAGTCCAAGTCCAACTTTTGATAAATAAACAACTTGGAAGTGATCAACTCATACATCTCCAAGTCTCTTTATGTATCATGTTGCAATTACACATTTCCTCTACATTCCAAACCAAACTAGCCTATAAAAATAATAAAGCTGGTAGAAGTAGTCAACCATGTCTCACTATATCCTAATTGTCTTCTCCTTATTAGTAACTCTAGCAACGCTTCAAGGCAATGTTATGAATACCGTACTATATTTGATACCAGATTGGGTTCTGATATAGTACTGTACCGGTATTGATTAATATCAGGTACCATTTCGGGTAATTTTTTAAATAAATAAAATATTCCTTAAATTTTTTAAAAATTACAAAATAGTTCATTGTCATATTGTACAGTTGTAGATTATTTAATTTATCTTTTTTATATCTTATCCATTTTAGTTTATATATATCTTTATTATATTTTAATTGTTTCTATATATAACATATATCTATACATAATAATTATCTAAATATAATATTTTATTGTTTAATAATGAAAATAATTCAAATTTTTGTATTTTATCAAATTTTTGAATTATTTTTTAGAATTGTTATTTTCACAATCTATTTCATTTTATATTTAATTAGACATAATCACAATTTTAATTTA